>PVKA01043104.1:0-16958 GCA_004027165.1 Ctenomys sociabilis | reverse complement strand
AAAAAAAACCAAACCAAAACAAAACAAAAAAACCCAAAAAAACTGTTTATCTTTTTTGTTTGTGAGATGTGTGCTGAGAGACCCAATGAATCGCTTATCTGTGGTATAGATTCATGCTGGTCAATGGTAGTGTGTGTCTAATCTACACCCTGTAAGCCATATATGCATTGGGGCAGCTTGTGTTGTGCCCCATGGGATTTTAAAGCTTTAGATTATTAAGTGATTTTTAGTGCTATTTTTTCACTTGTGCTGTGTTTGTGTAAGAAAGACATTGGGAGCAAAATGTGCTACTAAGAGGAGGGGAGGGCCTGGTACAGGGGTGATTCTCTTTTCTGAGGCCACCACATACAGGAAAATGGAATTTACTTTATTAGACATTACATGTGCACGGGAAACTTGTTGAATAAAATGTGATAATTACCAGCAAGATGATTTCAACATGTCTGCAGGACTGTGCCTATGACAAGCATTCACTTCCATTAAGGAATTTGGAAGATATATATATATTTTTATTTAGCTATTTAACTCAAACTAGTGCTATTTTGCTTTAAAGTTTTGAAATATGTAAATAGGGTAAAAGAAGTGTTACTAATAAAATTTAGCTATATATAGTTGTATATTGAGCTATATATATTTATATTGAGCATAAATTAGTAATATATATATATTTATACTGATATATATATATATATATATATATATATATATATATATATATAGTTTGTTTATTTGAACTAGGGATTGAACTTGGGACCTTGTGATTGGCAGGCAGGTGCTTATGCAGCTGAATTAAATCCTCTGCCCACCTTATCTACATAACATACTGTATATGTGATCCAAAAGAATTCCTTTTTACTCAGGAGGCCCAGGCAAGACCAACGTCTCACCACCTACTGGAAAAAACCTAGTGTCCACCTCCTTGCCCATGTTATGGTACAGACACATTTTCTACTCTATGTGATTCTGTGAATTGCTTTTAGCTCATAGAGTATGACAAAGGTGATGGGATTTTGCAGGTTTGATTAAATCTTCCCAATCACTTCTACTTAAGATAATCAAAATGGAGACCTATACTTGTATAGGTCTGACTTAATCAGGTGGAAGTCATTAAAATAGGAATGGGGACTTCCCTGAGGTGAGATTTTATTCACTTTACTACTTGATGAAGCAAATGTTCTTGCAAGGAAGCTTAGATGTCATGAACTAATGACTGACCTCTGGAATCTTAAGCAACTGCTGAGCCCTGATGATGGCTTCTAGCACAGAGCCTGAAGACATGGTGTGGCCTCTGTCATACTTTCACATTGATAAGAGTACTGTTGACATCCTGAACATTCTTTGGACTAGACAATGCCATTGTTGATCCTCTGAGTATACATGTCATGAGGCTGGAACCTGGATACAGCTTTCTGAACAGAACAGCTGGCTGTACTGTGACCAGTTAGATGGTGACATGGGTCATGACAAGTATTAGAAGATCCACACAGGTTGATTCAAACCCACAAAGCTTGTGGCTATCTGCAGTACAGAAATAGAATGACCATGTACATCTTTCTTCAGTTTTGTCAACTGAGACATATCAAACTTCTTTAGAACTGAAAAATTACCTGTGAATTACCAAAATTAAACAAAGAAAATATAAAATCCTGAATGGAGCAAGCAGGCAATGAAATAGACACAGTAATATAAACTCTACCAATTAAGGAAAAACCCTGGATTTGAGAGTTTTATTTCTGAACTCTACCAGAACTTCAGGGAAGTTCCATACTGAAACTTTTTGATGCAGTTGAAAGGGAAGGAACATTGCAGACTAAATTCTGGAAGTTAACATTTCCCTGATACCTAAACCAGACAAGGGTTCAACACAAATACAGATAAGTATTCTTAAGGAGCACAGGTACAAAACTTCTCCAAGACATTGAAATCAGAGGTCAACACATCATTAAAAAGATCATATATTGTGACAAAGTCAGCTTATACCAAGAATGCAAAAATGGTTCAACATGTGTAAATCAATAAGTGCAATGCATCACATAACCAGAAGCAAAGGAAAGGAAATCACATAATCATCCCAATAAATACAGAAAAAAGCCTTTGACAAATCCAGTGTCCATTCATGGTAAAAACCCTGATGAAAATAGATGCAGAAGAATTTTATCTCAAATTTGCTGTCCATATCACACTAAGCAGGAACACTTGAACACATTCCTTCTGAAATTAGGTAGAAGGTAAGAGTGCCCATAACTCCTGCTTAATGTAGTACTCAAAATTAGCCAACAGAACCAGTCTAGTATTCAAACTCTTAAACAGAGTAATCAGGCAAAAGAAAAAAATGAAAAGGATATGTATGGGAAAAAAAGAAGTCCAACTGTTCTAATGATATGATCATTAAAACCTAAAAATACCTATTCTCAGAAATAATAAGTTAAGCAATATAGCAGGATCTAGAATCAATACACAAAAATTAATAGTGTTCCTGTATATCAACAATGAACCCTCTGATAGAAATAGGCAAAACAATCTCATTCACTGTAGCTTCAGAACAGGTAAATAACTAGGACTCAAACTAATCAAAAGGTGAAAGATCCATGTAATGAAAAATATAGTGCGTTGGAAATGCATTGAAAAGGACAACAGAAATCAAGACATCACCTGTGCCTGGCTAGGCAGAACTAATATTGTAAAAAAAAAATGGCCATATAATCAGAAATGAAATAGTAATTTAATTAATTCTAACAAAAATGCCAACACTATTTTTCATGTAACTATAAAACACAATCTTAAAATTTATGGAGAACCAAAGAAGACCCAGACTAGCCAAAATCAATCCTGAATAATAAAAGCTCAACAGAAAACATCACAACCGCAGTTTGAGTTATACTATAAAACAACAATGATGAATGCATCATGGCCAGGGTCTAAAAAACAAACAGATGCAGCGTAACCCAAATTGGACAAAAAATGATACCAAATGGGACTATATCCAATTAAAACTCTGGGCCGACGAGATAGCTCAGTAGACTAAGGGCCTTCTTGCGCAACTGCAAGGATCAGAGTTTGATCCTTGGCATTGCATGCCATGCTGACCCTGCCCCTGGGTACGCTGACTGGTGACCAAGTCATGCATGGTGGTGCAGGCCTGTAATGCCAGCACTGGGAAGGCTGAAAACAGGAGGGTCATTACAAGTCCAATCTGTGTAGTGAGACCCTATACAAATAAAATAAATAAATAAATAGATAAATAAATAAATAAATGGAAAACAGTAAAGCTCAAATTAAAAATCTGCCTAGCAAATGAAATAGCCAACAGATTGAAGGTACACCTGACAGAATATGACAAATGTTTTGCCAGTTGCCTCTCATGCAAAGGACTAATATATAGAATATATACAGAACTATAAAAAATTTGAATCCTCTAATGAAAGATCAACCAAAAAAATAGGCAACTAAAATAAACATTTTCAAAAGAAGAAGCACAAATAGTCAGTAGGTACTTAAAGATGTTCAGCATCATTGGGCACTAGAAATACATATTGAGAAAAACAATGCCCAGATTCTTCCTTCTCCAGAAAGAATGAAAATCATCAAGAACTCTGCGAATATACTGTTGGTGGGAATGCAGACTATTGTTATGGAAGTCAGATTAGAGATTCAAAAAATATTCACAAATGGCAAATAAGTATATGAAAAAAATAAAGTTCAATATCATTAGTCATTCAAGAAATGCAAATTAAAACAATGCTGAGGAGGGACCGGGGAGATGGCTCGGTAGAATAAATGCTTACCTGGCAAGTGCAAGGGCCTGAGTTCAATCCCTGGTTCCACCAAAAGAAAAATAAATAAATAAATAAAAATTAAAAATTAAAAAAAATTTCTGAGATACCACCTTACGTTAGAAAAATTGGCTGTTATCAAGAAGTCAACCAATAACAAATCCTGGAGAAGCTGTGGGGAAATGGAACCCTTCTCAACTGTAGGTGGGAGTGCAGACTGGTACAACCACTATGGAAATAAGTGTGGAGATCCCTCAGAAATCTAGGATTGGAAGGCCCAGTCAAGCTATCTATGCCCCTCCTGTGTATTTTTCCAACAGATCTGAGATCATCATACCACAGCCATATATGTGTACCCATATTTACAGTAGCACAATTTGTCATAGCTAAATCTTGGAAACAACCCAAATATCCACCAACTGAGGAATGGATAAAGTAGATGTAGTATTATTCATCTATAAAATAAGATAAATTTGAGGCTTTGTAGATAATTGGATGTAGTTAGAGACTATATTGGTAAGTGAATATGTATATAAATAAGATCCACATATGCAAACATCAGCCTTCTTTGTTTCCCTCAGTGCCAGCCAGATAGCTCAGCAGATTAAAGTGCCTGCTTAGGAAGATGCAGGGATCTGTGTTTAATCCCCAGGGTGCCATGCAGGCCCCATTCCCAGGGCACTCTGAGACAGCAAATGAGTCTGGGTGTAGTGGTATGAACCTGTAATCCCTGTGCTTGGGTGGCTGAAAATAGGAGGATCACTATGAGTTTGATCTGCAATCTATGTATTGAGACCTTGTAGACCCTACAGACCTTGTATCAAATACATAAGAAAAAGAAATTGTTTTACTCCAATTAATTTCTCTTTTGAATTTCTTATAACTTCTTTGTTACTGTCTCGTTTTTTCTTTAAATGAACCTTTTATGTTTATAACTGGTAATCTGAACAATTTATTTGAAGATAGCATCATGTAATACAGACACCATTGTTGAATTTCTATTGCTTTGTTTAGTGAAATCTTGTATTATTTATAATAGTGTTTTTTCCTTCTATCATTATTTTGTATTCTTAGGAACACATCTTGACAGTCTCTCTCTCTCTCTCTCTATATATATATATATATATTCATATATATATATATATATTCATATATATATATATATATATATATATGAAATTCCATTCTATCTTACACAATGTTAAAGACGTCATACTACAACATTACATACATATGCATGTTTATAGCACAACAACTTACAATAGCTTGTATGTACACCAGAGATGAGCATATAAAAAGTGTGGCATATATACACAGTGGAGTATTACTAAGGCACAACATAACATAAATTTGAGTTAATTGTAGGAAAATGGATGCACCTTGGGACCATAATGCTCACTGAAATAATTCAGAAACAGAATGTTAAATATTACAATGCTTCTCTTACATGATATCTTCCCACTTTCATCATTGCTGGGACAAAATACCTGACTCCTACACTTTGGTGTAAAGTTTCAGAAGTTTCAGTCTACATTTGGCAGCATTAAGCACAGAATTATAAGCAGTCATCAGCAGTGGAAAGTTGCTTACATCATGGTAGCCAGGAGACAGAGAAAGGAGAAACTCTGAGGCATGCTCTCAGTGACCTGACACATTCATCCAGACATGATCTAAGAGCAAGCCAGCGCTATTATTCCACCACCTTCTGACAGCCCTGCTTCTGAGCATGTGAGGGTTTTGAGGGACATTTGTTAAAATTTATATTATTGAGAAAAAAATTGCAATGAGACAGCTTCAAAACAGGTTGGTAGGAGAGTTACAATAATTAATACATTGCATATTGTCTTTGTAGTAGTCATTCATAGCACAAGATGCAGACATGATATGATGTTCAACACTACTAGTACAAATCTTTCTTCTTAAATTAAGAGAAAGTAGCTATATATCTGTCCTATTTTGTATATACAGATACACAATTACCCTTCATTTATATCTTCTTTTTTTGTTTAGTTTTGTCAGAGATGGGTATTCCATTGCCATCCAAATATTGTAGGTACATGAATTCAGCAAAATATTCCAATATAGTCCAGTAGTCCACAATAGTAGTGGGTTATCTATAGGACTGGCAATGAGCCATGAGCCTTCCACAACTCAGCATATTAACATGGCCTCACTTTTTATACCTCATTGCTATATTTTTCTGCTGGGTTGTTAAGACTAAGATAAAGCAAGACCTATATAACAAGAAATGTAACTTTTGTATCTCACAAGGTCAGTCAAGTCCTCTCGGGACTTATCCTAAAACCCTATATCGCACTTTGTAGATTCTATGTAAGTGTCAGCCATGTGGATGAGTCATGGCCATTCCTTGACCAATTTGCTCTGTGAAAGCCTGAGAGAATGTATTCTCTCCATGTGACTCTCTTTAGGCACACATTACATCATCAATCACATTCCTCTGTGGCCTCATAATCTTAATCAGAAAATTTAGGACACAATTGAGTTAAATGATGTTATAGTACAGGTTCTCTAATGTCCTGAGTCCTCACTAACCTTGAAAGCCAAGGGCCAAAATGCTGGCTGTTGAAGGACATTCTTGATTCAAATACACATAAGAAATTTAGTGTATGAATAATTTAAGGAGGAAGTAAAAGATGATAGGAAACAGTGAGACAGACATTGTGGAGATGGGAAGGACATCTATGGAAGGTGGGAGAAGGTAAGAGATGGTAGAAATATGAAGAATTAAGATGTGGTATGTGGATGTACCAATTTCCCTCAGTAGATGTGTTTATTATGGTTGTAAGCACATACTAATAAAAAATGGAGTTCATCCCTCAAAATAAAAATCAGAATTCTGAAAGTTCAGCACCCATCATTGGAAATGGAAGTCTTTCCAGATGATTATTGGTGGTCTTTATTAGATATTACCTTATTTTAGACTAAGGAAGATGATGGTATATCTGGGTTGTCACTTGAGTCTCACCTTCCTCAAGCAAAGAGTCTGGCTAGCAGGATGGTGAGGTTTGAAGAATGTTCCTGGACTCAGGTTGGTAAAGCATGGCAGGCCTCACTCAATGGACATTGTACAGCATTTCTGTAAAGAGTCAGTTAATGACTTCAAGGAACGTTACGATTACTGCTCTAATATACTTAATACGCACTGGCTTTTATAGGATGGACAACTTTGGTGGCACTGTATGGCTGTACAATGGGTGGATTCTTATCTCCACAACTGAGATTATGAAATTTCTTTCTCAAAATGGTCACAGCATGTTATGGTGAGGGTGGCACTATTTACAAAGATGACCTTGCCTAGGTGATTTGAAACAATAGAACAAATGGAAATATTTCTTCTGGAAGTTTATGATGCTAATGTTTCTTTGGGAGTCATAAGGTTCTTAATGTTGTAGGACTTGTACTTTTATTTACTCTATTGTCAGAGAAATATACCCAATATTTTCATACCAGTGATTGTAACTGGTACAGGTCCCCTGTCTGTCTTATTGCTGATTGTGATTTTAGGGGCAGCCTCACACATGCTGTAGAGGTCCCTGCTGCTCCCAGCTAGCACTGTGTTCCTTCTGACCACAGAGAGTGTAGTCATTGACGAGGAGGTGGAATGCAGACTAGTTCCAAGTAACAGACCCCCCCTTAGTTGAAGACTTGCCTTCTTGTCTGCTTCTCACAAAATAGACAAATCAGCATATTTTTCTATTTAAATTTAGTTTTCAAAAAAATAAATTTCCTTTTTCTTTTTCATTTCTTTTTCTTCTTCTTCTTTTTTTTGCAGAACTGGGAATTGAACTCAGGCCTTTGCACTTGTCAGGGAAGTGCTTATTCTACTGAGCCATCTCCTGGGCCCCTCATTTCTTAAATTTTCCTTCTTTATTTCACATGACTCAAGATACTCTATGACCTTTATTATGGATAACATTGTGTTGTCATGTCTCTGCAAATTACAAATAAATGTTCGTGACAGCATGAATAGTAATGTTTGAGTGTGCTGTTCGTTGTCAGAATGATCTTTGGGAAATGAGTACTTGAATGACTTGAGCATTTGAGGGACTTTAGGGGTGAAAATGTCCTGAAATTGGATTTGGGGAATGATTGCATATCTCTATAAATATATTGAAAACCACTGAGTTGGAAATCTGAGAAGGGTAAACTTTGTGATATGTAAATATATTTTAATAAATATTTTAAAATACAAAAGTTGTCATTTTAATGATTGTTAATTTTACTACAATAGTAAGTTATCAAGATTTCTGCGAACAATGGACATTAAGGATGGGCTTGACTTTCCAGAAACAGAAAAAGACTGACTAACCCATTGAGCTCAGGTTTCAAAAGGATTTCCCACAGGTAGCAATCCCTTGGGCAATACTGCATATTCAGTGTGACTTCCCAGGAAGGAGTTCTTAATGCATACTAGTTAAAACATTGGAGGTTTGACATGATTTTCCTCTCTGACAATTTAAAGCACTTAATACTATGAAAATGTTCCTCCTACTCCCTTCCATATTCTTTCCTACTTTCTAGGTGGAGTTACAAAAGTACTTTGGGAACTGCTTATAAACTCAGTTATAGGCAGGTGTGGTGGTGAAGGCTTGTAACCCCAGCACTCTGGAGGCTGAGGCAGGAGGATCTTCATGGGTCCCAGGCCTGTCTGAACTACATAGCAAGATCCTGACTTAAACAAATGACTAAATGAATAAATTAGTAAATACTCAGTTATATTCACAAGATGTGTCACACATTTGAATCTTCTGCCATATGTCATAGTGGATAAAAAAAAAAAAAAAAGCCTGATAAACCTCAGAGAAAATTCAGTTTTACCCAAGCTACCAAAAGACAAAAGCTTATCATTCTTTCTACATTGCTCAATTCTCCCATTAGTTTGTTTTCTTTTGCAGCCTGAAATGGTTTCCTGAACTTGGCATTTTGAGGAATAAGATGTTCTTAATACTCAGCAAAATGCTGCTTTGTGAGCTTTGACCTGCCTGAGGCACCAGACCTTGCTGGTGAGAAATGGGAATCTCCAGCACACCCAGTTTAAAGGGCAAGGTTATTCATATTTAAATATAGAAGGAAGCTACTTGCTCTCCACCTCTCTACATTCTGAGTGCTTGGGAGGTTTTCTTAGAGCTGCACATGGCAGTTTTTGGAGTGACACTTCTTCAATTTTAAGTAGGCATGAGTTGCCTGTTAAAATGGATTTGTAATTAGTGGGTTTGTGGTTGTGTTTAATAGTCTTCCTTTATAACAAGTTCTCAGAAGACATTTTTGGATTACATTTTGTGTAATAAAAGTTTTAGATACAATTAGAGTAGTTCAGAAACAAAAATGGAGTGGTTTTATGGGCACACACTAGCTCCTTCTCTTTTCTAAAAGTTAACAATGTGTCCTCTTTTGCTATGGAATCATAATGACATATTCAAAACCTTAACTTATGGCTTATGACCCTAACACAGAACTAGATGTAAGTTTTCTTTCTATAGAAAATAAAACAATGAAAGATTTGGGTATCAGTGATCTGTAACTCTACATAAAACCCATCAGGATATTCTCCACTCATCATGGCCACTACAAAGCATGGCCCAAAGAGTGGGATCTGTATATTCTGAGGAAGTAGTGGATTGTTTTGTTTGTTTTTGCTCATGCATCCTCCATGCATGATTGCCCAGTAAAGACCCACATTAAAAAAGTTTCTACATGATGTGTGTGTATGGACAGTACAGTTGGGATAGATAACGCTGTGCTTCTACATAATTCTATGAGAGGCAAGATTTGCACTAATGGTGGTTGGATAGAATATTATGTCAGCTTCTAGTACTATGGACAACCACTAGGAAAATAACAAGGTAGAAAGTATTAATTATTGAATCTTTGATGTAATTCAGGTATAAAAAATAAGATACGCAAACAGCTACACTCTCTTAATTTACTGATAAGAGACATCGGTGTAATAATGTCTGTAAGTATAATGTCATGTATGTACCTTCTATAATACCAAAACATTATGAAAACAGTTTGCAATGTATTCATTTATCAAATCCATCTTGTCAAAGTATCCTAAACTATCTCATTGATATTTGTACTTCAATAAAACAAAAATTAAAAAAAAAAAGATTCTAACAATTTCCAGAGAGGCGGTCTGTTTAATTTTGATGGAGAGATGTATAGCAGGTTGTTAACATTAGTTACACACTTAATATTATGAGGACACAGTGAAAAGTGGAATCACAGGTTGAAGATGTAAAAAAGGTCTATCAGTAAAGGGCTTAAAGCATGGAAGATATTTCAAAATAAATTGAGTGCAATAAATCATAGAAGATAATGGAGTAAAGAATTCAACTGTGTGCAAAGACTATTTTCTCAGTGTTGTGGACTGAGGGTTATTAACTGGTAACTTGATCAGAAGGGTGGGCTGGAACTAAAGATGCACTGATATTTACCACAGTTAGTTGTTTAATTATTACATCTAGTAGATGCTAATTCTTCACCTATGAAAAAAATTAATAAAAACATGGTTTCTAGTGAATCATGGGCCAAACCTTCATTGTTTTGAATGGTCTTGAGTAATATTTAGTTGCATCAATATTTTTTTTAAAGTCTTATAGTCAATCCCTTCTGAATTTAATCCTAATGGCTTCTTGCCCAGATTGCTTTCAAAAGCAGAAGAAAGAATTGAGCTACTCAGTATCATTTTCCCAGGATGATTTTGTGTTATAATAAAACGAACAGTTTCAAGGTCTATGAAGTGAGTAGATTTTGGCCTGTGTAGTAGAACGTATTCATGAGTAGATTTTGGCCTGTGCAGTAGAGCATATTCATCAGAAATACTGCAGCTGTGTTCTTTAGCCTGGGAGGCAGAAGAAACAGAGCAGGGTAGGAGATCCCAGACTCAGGTAAGTGTCTTTGGACTTGTTTGCTATTCTTCACTGAGTAAGGAGCCAATGGGTTTTCTCCTCACCTTCACACTCTTGCCTCTCTTCTCTCCTTCACATTGATGGTTCCTTTTCACTTCTATTACTCCTCTTTGGCAAAGATTCTCCCACCTTAACCACATATTGACAAACACTTCATTCTCTTAAAAGAGCTGTCTGCTCACATCTTTATTATTTGTGTATTCATCTTGGTCACCTCCCAATAGATTGTAAGCTCTAGGACACATAGTGGACTAAAGTAGAAAAACGACAGGCTCTGAATCTAGGTGAACTGAATTCAAATCCTATTCCTACCATTTACATGAACCTGGGAAATCATTTGGTGTCTTAGTTTCTTTCTCTGCAAAATGGAGATAGCCATAGTAACTACCTCCAGGTTGCTGTGAACATGAACGAGTTAAAAGCGTGTTAACATAGATGGAATAATGTCTGGTACTTGGCTGGCTCTATGTCAGTGTTAGCAAATCAAATCTATGAAAAGAGACTGATGGTTATTTGTTTCCTAAACTTTTCCTTTGGTAAATTTGAATAGTAAGAGGTGGATTGCATGCTGGTTGGGAGACCCTGTCTACTCTGTGAACACCACTAAACTTTTCACATAGCCACAGAGAGCCCCTGGTATAAGGGAGTTTTCTCAGTATCCTGAACAAATGTGTCTGTTTACTTTGTTTCTTCTGTTTTTATATAAAAATGTCCATCCAGTACTGGCCCCATAGAGACTGTATTTTTAATCACTGCTCAGGGGTACAGCAAGTATAATAGAAATATACTATGACTATAGTACAAGAGTGATAATCATACATTTTGTAAGCAAATAGTGTTATGTGACCACTGGCAAGTGTCAAAACCTTTCTGAGGCTGTTTTCTTAATCACAAAGTGGAGGTAACCACATACCTCACAGCATCATAAGGATTAATTATCTGTTAATTCCATGTACTTCTTCTTCTATATGAAGTTTAACATCAGCTGAAAAATAGAATTTTTAACTTGTGATAGAACTGGTATTCTCTTTATTATTTTATTTTAATATATTTAACTATTAAGAATGATAAATATGCAGGCCGTAGATAATAATTTTTTCAACAACATTTTATAAGGTTGATGGCACTTTGTAAGTTACTTTTTAATTTTAATTTTATTTTATTGAAGTACAAATATCAATGTGACAGTTTCAAGACACATTAACATGACAGATTTGATAAATTAATACATTTCAAACTGTTTTCATAATGTTTTGGTATTGTACAAGGTGCATACATGATATTACAGACATTATTATAGCAGATGTCTCTTATCAGTAAATTAAGAGAGTGTAGCTGTTTACTTATCTTATTTTTTATACCTGAATTATATCACAGATTCAATAACTAATACTTTCTAACTTGTTATTTTCCTAGTGGTTGTCTATAGTACTAGAAGGTGACATAATATCTTGTCCAACTACTATTAGTGCAAATCTTGTTTTTCATAGAATTATGCAGAAGCATGACATATTTATCCCAACTGTACTGTTTATACACACACACATCATGATTCTTCCTTTCTATACCCCTATTTTTTGTCTAGACCTGTCAAAGATGGGCACTCCATTGTCATTAAACCAATTCAGGTGCCTGAACTCTTGGAGGTTGATAATCACAGAACATCAACAGTGGGAGGTGCCTTAGAGCAGCCACATCCACATTTCTAAAACACAGGTACACACACCAATCAGGGCAGGATTAAGTGGATGGTGGAAGGGCTAGCAGCTGGGCCTTTTGGCTTTTTTATCTGTGTTCTATTTTTTTTTTTTTTTTTGTAATCCTAGACAGGTGGGTATTTATAAGTACATTATCTAGTGAATATTGAACAAATGAATAGCTATTAAGTAATTTTATATTCTAAGGACATTAAAAAATGTTAAAGAACTATCCTTGACCAAAGTGGCCTCTGTCTTCCTCAGAGAACATGGGATGCCTCCCTAGAAGTATTTTCATTTTCCGAATCATCCCTTTTCATTGGAACACTTTTCTTATCTTTTTCTGGTGCCATGCACTCTTTTTTAATCTATCTTTACCTAACCCTACTTCAAATATCTTTTGCTAGTTGCTTCTCCTCTACATAATGGTCCTCTACCCATCTTCCAGTGTCTACTGTGATTCCATGCTCCATCTGTTGTGTTCTTGCTCTCTTTTTGATCTCATTCCATCCTTTTTATCATTTAAGCCAAGAGTTCTCAAATCTTTGCATGCATAAGAATTATATCAAGCTTAGAAAGTGCAAGTTCCCTAATCTAACACCAGCCCGGACAGATAATTTCAGTAGGGCTGATTGTGCAGAAATGAATTCTACACTAATTTAACAAGTTCCCTGGAAGATGAAGATAGAGAAGGATTTGCCAAAGTTTAGAAAACATTCGGAAAAATGCTTGCCAGTATATGATTTCCAGACTATAATATTCAACTTTATCCTCCATATACTCACTGGGGGCTTAGAATCCAACATTTCAGAGGCTGAATTCACATTTTCTCCTTTTTAACACAACCTCTCCTTGCCCAACCAAACAGATGCTTTTCTTGATCTTTTTTCTTTTTCTCAGTAAGTTATTTTTTAAAAAAATTATTTTACTGAGAAACAGATAGTAATGAGACAGTTTCAAAACTGATTAACAGGACAGTTTCAATGATTAATACATTGCACATTGTTATCTTCTTAGTGGTTTTCCATAGTACAAGAAACAGACAGGATATCCTGTAAAAACATTATTAGTACAAATCTTTCTACTCATTGAATTAAGTGAGAGTAGCTATATATCTATCCTGACTATTCTGTATATACAAATACAAAGTGGTCCTGCCTTTGTATCACCTTTTATTGTTTAGTCCTGTCAGAGATGGGTATTCATTACATTGGCATCTAAATACTACAGGTGTGTGAATTCAGCAAAACAATCCAATACAGTCCAGCAGCCCACAATAGTAGTGGGTTATCTGCAGAAGTTGTTGACTTGAGCTTTTCACAGGTCAGCATATTAATATGGCTTTACTTCATATACCTTGTTTTTATACTTTTCTACTGGATGGTTAAGACCAAGATAAAGTGAGACCTATATAACAAGAAATGTAACTTTGTATCTGGAAGGTCAGTCATATACCCTCAGGATTTATTCTGTAACCCTGTACCACACTTTGTACAACCTTTGCCAGTGTCAGCCTTTTGGAAGTGTCATGGCCATTGCTTGACCAATTCACTCTCAGTGAAAGCCTGAGAGAAAGTTTTCTCTTCATGTGACTCTCTTTAGGCACACTGTACATCATGATCACTTTCCTCTGTGGTCCCACAATCTCCTTGATCAGAAAATTCAGTAGGTAATTTTAAAACCCACCAAGGTTGTGGTGGATTAACTAATGGTCAGCTTGGAACACCCAGCTGAACTGAGTCAGGGAGGTTTTGGGCATGAAATCTATCCAAAGATTGCTCCAAAATGACAAAAAAAGGGTAAACGGAGGAGAAGATGGCTTGCTGTTGATATTCTTGAAAAGTTTGCTGTGGCTGGTTTTCCTATTAGGCTGTTCTTGCTTGAGCAACTGCAGTACTTACTGTCTCCCCTGTCACCAGGGATGGCTGCAGCTCTCGTGGGGAGGCTCTGGTCTTCGCCTTGAGCATCACTTTCTGGCAGAGTACTCTGCCTGCTGGCTCAGAGCCTTCACCTTGCCAGGTCTGACTTTTGAGCTTCCACCACTGGACTTTGACCTTTCCAGTGCAGATCCTTGACATGGACTTACATGAGACATTGTCAGGGGCTCTGGGTCACTGACTGGACTCATGTGGGACATTACCATGGGATCCAGGCCCTTGACTGGATTCTTTTGATCTCTAGTGCTCATGCAGATCTCTTCAGCTCTTCTGTATTTGACTTTTTGAATTAATATTACAAGACAATCTTATAAATTTGTACCCTGTATTAAATCTATTCTCTTGTGCCAAACCTCAAAGTCATTCTTGATGTTTCTTTCATACCTGAATTCCAATTGAATGTTTTCTGGTCCTTATATTTCTTAGGCTTTAATTTGGCCTTAAAAATTGGTATGATTTTTTTTCTGCCTGAACTTTGGTTTCTGCTTAAAAAAATATTTCCTCTGAAATGTCTTCCATGAAATTGGAACTTTGTTTAGGTCATCCTACCACAATATTTGTTTCAGTGCTCTCTTATTAGATAAAAATGAAATTACATATTTTTGTTATCAGTAATATGTATATTTTTGGCTTGAAAGGTTATGGTTTCCCATAAAAACTCCAGTTGCTTTTCTGAGATTTCCACAGAATAAATGTTTTCAATGCCATTTGCTTCCATTTATCTAATTAAACAGAACCCTTAAACTTTTCTTCATAGCATTTATCACCACTATTTGCTCATTTAATTTTTCAAAGTGTCTGTTTTCCCAGTAAGCAAGATGCTTGCAGGATTTGACTTTTCTGTTCCAGTTCTGTGTATCTAGCAGCTAATAACTCCTCACACAAATTAAGCAGTCAAAGACAAATATACGTTCAGTGAATGAATTGAAATGCATACAATTAGGAGTAAAAAGATAGATACTGCCAAAGGAAGTATTAAATATAGCATTTGGATGTTTCAGATTTAAAATGGTTAAAATAAGTGCTTCCCTGGCAAGCACAAGGGCTTGAGTTCAAACCCCAGTTCCACCAAAAAAAAAAAAAAAAAAAAAAAAAAGACTCAAAATGGCTTATTTAACCATGTCAAAAGTTGCCAATGAGTAAGATTATTTCAACTTTTCCATTGAATGGTTTTGGACTCGAGGGACTGTCGTCTGCTCATTCAAGAACCATCAGTATTGAAAACCATAGGACCGGATGTAATTATATACAAATGAATGGAATAACAAAAGAGACGAGGTTGTCCTCCAGAGGGCTAGAAAGTTGGGAGAGAGGAAAATGAGGAGAATCCAATAATGGATATTAAGAAAATTTGATCAAACAGGGGTGTTTTGGAAGCTTTGAAAATACCATATTTCAGTGAAAGAATGTTCTGTGATAGTGGTTTAGAAAAATGGACACATAGACATGCCTATGGAGTTTTACAGCATAGATGATCAATAAAGGCACCAGCTACTTTAGAGCTGTGGTCATAGGAAACTATCTGTAATAGGTTAAGAGAAAATATGTGAAGATACATGAGTACCCACTACATGATCCAGAAAATTCATTTGTAGAAACATATCAGGAAGTCATTCTTGCATATTTCTATCATTGGACCTGTTTAAGATGTTCAGCTGCTTTATTTGTAATGGTAAACTACAGGAGAATAGTTTAATTATAGGATACTGTTACTGAAATGTCACGTTAACTGTGAATATAAGTAAACTATCACACTCCTTATAAAATATGATTTTGATCTCATTTATTTTATGGAGGTAAATTAGACCACATGTTCTCAAGGATAGATCCATAAGTGGTAAAACCATAAAGAAAACGAAGGGAATTAAGAAACCATGCTTATGAACAGTGACATTGGGCAAGGTGAGGAGCGCAAGGTCCTGAGTTGGGTTTGCACTGCATCAGTGGACAGGATGCAGCTGCGGAAGTGTCCAGAGGGTCTCCTAAGGTATTAGTTATGCTATAACTTTTAGATAGATATTGAATATCTGTAGTTCACTTTTAAAAGAATGCCCATGTCTTTAGGAAGATTTTATTCTGTTTATGACAACTAGTAAACATTAAATTGCTTTGCAAATTTTTAAAGCATTAATACAAATCCATTCCGTTGGAGTCTCACATCAGACACGGTAGGAACTGGATTTTACTATATGATATTTGTGCTATCTCATATCGACACACTTTCTGACTATATAGTCAGGACTATCTTCAGGCATATACCATCATTCTGCATGAAATGATTGGCCTGGGAATGACTGAGCAGGTTGTTTTTATGCATATGCCCTTCTTTGCCAATATAATTATATAAAAGTCTTGTACTCAGTGTCCAGAACTGAAAATTGGTAATATTTTGCACTGTAGTCTCTGTTAAGGAATAAATTGTTACAGATAAATTCATTTGGTCCTTTATCATCAGTTTGGTTTCCTTGTCCATTCTGTAAGCAAATTCTAGTAAATGTAGTGAGCTTCTGTACATGCACATTTTTTTGTATTAGAACTGTGTGTTAAAAAATACTATTTTATTAGTTTTTAAAATCTACCTTAATTAAGAATGTCAGATTATTTTTGAATATTCTGGTT
>PVKA01043103.1:0-16973 GCA_004027165.1 Ctenomys sociabilis | reverse complement strand
TTTGATGAAATCCCATTTGTTGATTCTTGCTCTTATTTCTTGTACAATTATATTTCTGTTCAGGAAAACCTTGCCTACACCTATAAACTTCAAATGTTTTACTTATTTTATCTTCTAGTTGGCTCATTGCTTCTCTTTTAATGTTTGATCCATTTTGGTTTTAGTTTAGATTACGGTGAGAGATGTAGGTCCAGCTTCCAACTTCAGCATGTAGCCAGTTTCCCAACACTATTTGTTAACAATTCTGTCTTCATCCAATGCATATTTTTTGGCCCATCTGTTGAAGATTCAAGATCTTCATCTTCCATTCTGTTCTAGTGATGCACATAGTTTTTGTGTCAGTACCAAGCCGTTTTTATCATTGTTGCTGGACACCAGGTGTTATGATGCCTTCTGTTTTGCTCTTCTTGCCAAGATTACTTTAGATATTCTGGATCTCTCCTGGTTCCACACAAATTTTAGGATTATTTTCTCTAGGTCTGTGAGGAATTTTGTTGATATTTTGAATGGGGTCTTGTTGAATCTATGTAATAGTTTTGGTAGTATCTCCATCTTAACAATATTGGTTGTGCCTATCCAAGATAGGGGACATTTTTCCATTTTCTGATACCTTCTTTGATCTCCTTTTTCAGAGGAGAATTTTCTTTGGAGAGGTTTTCCACTTTCTTGGCTAGGTTTGTTCCTAAGTATTTAATTTATCTCGATGCTATTGTGAACAGTATTGTTTTCCTGATTTCTTTTTTAGTGAGTTTGTTATTGGTGTACATGAATGCTGTTGATTTTTTGTGTGTTGATTTTGTATCCTGCTACATTACTGAAATTGGTTACTAATTTTAAGAGGTTTTTGGTGAAATTATTTGGATCTGCTACATAGATCCATGTCATCTGAAATATAACTTGACTTCTTCCTATCATATATATATATATATATATATATATATATATATATATATATATGTCTCAAACCATTGGCCACTAGCATATTAAATGGGGGTGGTGGCTGAAAGTTATCCTCTTAAAATCCTTGGGTTGTTTCTGATTTTAAGAGGATAACTTTCAGCCACCACCCCCATTTAATATGTTATTGGCCAATGGTTTGTCATAAGTGGCTTTTATCAGATTCAGATCCATCTATACTTCTTTCTTTGGGGCTTTTATCATGAAGGAGTAATGGATTTTGTCAGAAGCTTTTCCTGCATCTCTTGATATGATCATGTGACTTCTGTCCTTGTTTCTGTTTCTGTGTCTGTTATTTATTTGGTACAGGACCTTACTACACAGCTTGGACTCATAGTGATCCTCATGTCTCAGCTTCCCCAATGCTGGGATTACAGGTGTGTGCCACCACACCTAGTTTTGGTGACTGGACTAGGGTTCTGGGGCCAGCATGGCATGCAGTACCAGGGACTGAATCCAGGTCCTTGCACTTGCCAGGCTGCTGAGCTATCTCCCTGGTCCCATTTATGTAATTTATTATACTTATTGATCTTCATGTGTCAAAGTTTCTTTACAACTCAGGGATGAAAATTACTTGTTCATGATGTATCATCATTTTGATGCTGTATTGAATTCTATTTGAAATATCTTATTGAGAGCATTTTTGCGTCTGTGCAGGAGATTGCCCTGTAGCTTTCTTCTTTGGTTGGGTCTTTGGTTTCAGGATCAGAGTATTGCTGGCTTCTAGAAAGAAAGCATTCCTTTCCTTTCAGTTTCACTGAAGAATTTGAAGAATATTGATATAACATCCTCAAAGGTTTTGTAGAATTCAGCAGTGAATCTGTCTGGTATCAAGCTTCTTTCAGTTGGTAGGGTTTTTATTACTGCTTCAAATTTATTGCTTATTACTGAGTTGTTAAAATTGTTTGTGTTTTGTTGGCTTAGTTTTGATATGAGTCTAGGAATCTGCCCATTTTTTTTTTTTTTTGAGATTTTCCTGTTCATTAGAATGTAATTATTCAGAGTAGTTACTATCTTCTGGATTTCTTTTTCTTCTTCTTCATGTTTTTTTTTTTTTCTTTTTGATACAAAGTCTCACTATGCAGTTCAGACTCAGTGATCTTTCTGTTTTCAGCCTCCCCAGCAGCTGGGATTACAGGTATGCACCACCATGCCCAGACTCCATCCCCTGCTCAGCATACCCTGGGGGTGGAGCTGGCATGGCATGCGTTACCAAGGGTCAAACTCCAGTCCCCACTCTTGCCTAAGCAGGCGCTTAGTCTGCTGAGCTATCTCGCTGGCTCTTACCTTCTGGATTTCAATAGCATCCTCTATGATTTCACATTCTGCATTTCATTGCACTGATGTGAATCTTTTCTGTCTTTTTCTCATGTTTAATTTGGTTAAGGGCTTATCGATTTAATTCTTTCTTTCAGAGAACCAGTTCTTTGAATCTTTGATTCTCTATATTTCGTCTCGTTTTAATTTCCACTTTTATCTTTATGATTTTCCTCTTTGATTTCTGTTTGTGCTTGAATTGTTGTGGTTTTCAAAGTGAAAACTTTTAATGTGAATATTGATTGCAATAGATTTGAGATTTAGGAATGTCTTTCCCTGTGTCTCTTAGGTTGTGGTGTGCACTACTGGCATTGTTGTTTGCTTGCATAAATTGTCTGATTTCTTCCTTGATTTTTTTTCTATGATTGATTGGGTATTCAGGAACATGTTATACCTCCAGGTATTTCTAAATTTTCTGTGTTTTGTTTTGTAGTTGATTTCTAGTTTCACTGCATAATAATTTGATAGTAAACACAGGATGATTTGGATTATGTTATATTTATTTAAGTAAGCTTTGTATGAGTCCTGTTTTAGTGAAAATTATGTATGTTTCTGAAAATAATGCATATTCTGTTGTAACAGGGTAGAGCCCTCTGTAGCTATTTGTCACATCCACATGCTCACATATGTGGTTCAGTTCTGGTATTTATTGATTTTTATATAGTTGTTCTCTCTTTGCAGAAGAGGGGTAGAGAGATTACTCACTATGATGTTAGTGTTTGTTTGATATTTTAAGTTCAGCAGTATGTGATTTTTCAAAGATAGGTGTTCTAGAGCTGGGCATGGCAGTACATGTCTGTAATCCTAGCACCTGGCATCCAGCAGGATTACTGCAAGTGTTATGGCCAGCCTGGACTACGTGGTGAGTTCAAGGCCAGCCTGAACTAAGAGTAAGATTCTGTCTCACAAAAAATATGATAGATGCTCTAGAATTTGGTGTGTATATATTATGTATGTTTATAAGTGTTATTTCTTCTTGATGGATTTTTGCCTTATCTAGTATATGGTGACTTTCTTTGTCTGTTCTGATCAATTTTATTTTGAAGTTTACTTTGAGAGTGAAATTGCTACCCTTTCTGGTTTTGAAGGTCCTGGTCCAACAAATACTGTTTTTATTCCTTTGATTTTAGCAATATATTTTGGATTAGCTGATTATTGATTACAACAAACTTCAATGCTATACTGTGATCCAGTCTGCTAACCTGTATCTTTTAATTGGGAAGTTGAGGGTGTTAACGCTGACAGTTATTAATAAAAGGTTTTAATTTATTCCCATCATTGTGCTTTTTTTGTTGATGACTCCCTTTTTTAAGAGAAATGTACCATTTTACTATAAAGAGTGTCACAAAAAATGTAAGTATCTCAAAAAAAAAGGAAGCTAGAATACCAACCTCCACCTGCAGAACTGGGGAAGACAGGGCAGTGTGAGCTGCTTAGCTTATTTGGGGCCAGTGTAAAGGCATGAGAAAAGAACCAATCTAAAAATGGCAGATGTGGGAGGTGGCCAAGATGTGGACCAAGAATTTCTGAGTCAGTGACAGGGACTGGGTTTGCCCTGACAAGAAATGTGGAAATGTAAACTTTGCCAGAAGAACCAGCTGTAAGCGATGTGGTAGAGAGAAAACAACTGAGGCCAAGATGATGAAAGCTGGGGGCACTGAAATAGGAAAGACTCTGGAAGAAAACAGCCGAGGCCTATTTAGTGCTAATGACTGGCAGGGTAAAACTTGCAGTAATGTGAATTGGGCCAGAAGATCTGAGTGTAACATGTGCAACCTCCAAAGTATGCTAAATTAGAAGAAAGAACAGGATATAGTGGTGATTTCAATGAACGAGAAAATGTTGAATATATAGAAAGAGAAGAATCTGATGGAGAATATGATGAGTTTGGACGTAAAAAGAAAAAGTACTGAGGGAAGGCAGTTGGACCTGCTTTTTTATTAAAGGAAGTTGATGATAAGGAGTCAGAGGGAGAAGAAGAGGACGAGGATGCTGATCTTTCTAAATATAAATTAGATGAGGATGAGGATGAAGATGATACTGATCTCTCAAAATATAATCTTGATGCCAGTGAAGAAGATAGTAATAAAAAGAAATCTAATAGAAGAAGTCGATTAAAGCCTTGATCTTCACGACCTTCATCACACGCATCCTTCCCCTCAAGTTCGAGGTCTAGCTCCAGGTCCCGTTCAAGCAGTTCTTCCAGTTCGCAGTCAGGGTCTCGTTCCAGTTCCAGAGAATGTTTGAGATCTCGTGGGTCGAAATCAAGATCCAGCTCCAGGTCCCACAGGGGCTCTTCTTCTCCATGAAAAAGATCTTATTCATCATCTTCTCCTGAGAGGAACCGAAAGAGAAGTCATTCTATATCTTCTCCTGGTGATCGAAAAAAAAGACAAACAAGATCACGGTCACCCGAAAGGCACCTTGGGTGGCCTTCTGGATTGTCCCACTCTGGTTCCTGCTCAAGTTCAAAAAAGAAATAATATATTAAAATTTACATCCTAAAATCATCCAGTAGAGTGCATGAAACAATTTTTAAGAAGTCGATGTCTTATTTGGTCAGAAGTGCTAAATCTGCTAGTAGAGGTGTATGCCTTTATTGTTTTTCAAAATAATACAATGTGTTTATTTGTGAAATTAAAAGTAAATTGCATTTTATGTCATACTGCCCCCCAAAAGCTTTTTTCCCCATGATTTACATCCATTCCCCTAAAACCAGCTCAGCTTTAATAAGTACTTGGAGAAAACCTGCTATGTGGACCTGGAAAAGAAGTTAAACTGTTTTTAGTCTATGTCAGAGTGATTCCTGCCATAAAAATTGAAATTAAATTATAAAGCAACCAACTGCAAACTATTTTCTGTTCCCTATGTTGAGGGTGCCTTAGAATCATCGTCTTTCTTTTATGCAGTTTTATACCAGTTTTGCCTCGCCACATTTAATGCAGACAGATCTTATGGATTGCAGGAGTAAGGTGTTACTTATTTCCCCTCCTGACCCATAATTTGGGCAAGGAAAGAAAACCCTTAGTAGTTTCAGTTCTCTACTGATGTGGTTGCTTGTATTTCAAAATGTTTATCCTGAGTAAAAGTTTCAAAAGGTCTGTGCAGTGTCCTTTAAAAAAATCTAGATATCAAATACAGTAGTTTAGAAAAGGATAAATTGTGCTTGAGGAACTAACTGAAGAAAGATTTTGAAGTGTGTTTCTTTTTTTGGTGAAGGGCCAGCAGAGAGACGTGTGAATTGAACATTTGCATTGAGATGTGTAGCTTCATACTGAAGTTACTGAGCATCCGGACACGCTCTTCTGAATAGCGAGTGAATGCTTGATTCTGCAGGAGAAAAGCAAGAGTCGTCACTGTTACATGAGAAAGCTTATGGCTTAAAATGCTTTCAGAGTTTAATTTCTCAAAGTTAAAATCTGGTCACTTGAGCTCCATTTTGTTTTCTGGTTTGAAAATAAGTTTTCTGTTAATAGTGTCTTCAGTGATGATACACGTTAAGTATATGAAGGGAAATCAACAGCTGTGCTTGGGGTCATTTTGTTATGGGGTCCTTATCTCTTTTGTTTTTTAACATTGTCACAATTTAATAAAAACGAGGTGTTTAATAGACAGATACCTTTTCTTATTTTAAAGTGTTTCCAGCTGATCTAAAGATGGTTACAAAATATCTTATGTAGAAATATTTTGATAATTTTTTACAATAGCTTTCCCATGTTTTTTGGCTTAATTTTCCTTGCTACATCTGCTGTAGGTTGCACAAGAACTTTTACTCTTGTGATTGTGCCTCAGACTTTTCAAAAGTCCACCTTCTAAGTTGCCCAGATGATCATCTAGATTCTGCGTGTTATCATTGGTTTATTTTTGTGCTTTCTGTATTTAAAAAACTGTACTAAGCAAATGCAAGGTTATAACTTTAGCTAATAGTTGACAGACAGTTAAGATCATTATGATTTCATTTGGTTTGACTAAGCTGTACTAGTTCATGTCATAAGGAAATGATACTGTAGAAAAATGTAAATAAAATCTATGAGTCAAGCATCATGGTGCTTATTAGAGGTAAATTAGAGATTTTTAAGATGAAAAAATAAATAAAAATGGCAGATGTTACTGTAGGAGCCCAAAGAATAGGGAGCCCTGCAGATGCAGCCACCCTTCCAGAACACTTAACACTAAACAGGCCCTCGGCACATCAGGATTTCATCCAGGGCTGCATCACTTCCATCCAGATCTGTACCGTTTGTGACTTAAAACTAAGACTTGGGGAGGGATGGGGAGCATGATTGCTGCTAGAAGAGTTCCTCCAGCAGCTCCTCTATATAGTCCATGGGGACATTTATATTTAATATATTTTAACACATATACAGAGAAACAGAAAATATGAAATTTGAGGGGTTGGAGGGAGAAGAGTAGGGAGCATGGCAAGAAGCCTGAGCTGGAGAGGGCTGCTTAGGCTGACTTGACCTCCTCTTTGACCCTGGTGGCTTCTGGATTCTCCTCCTTGGTCTTCTCCTTTCCTGTCATCTCTTTCTTCTCTTTTAGGTCTTTCTCTTTCCTATCTTCTGTCTTGACTCTTTTAGCTTTCTTGAAGTTGGAATAGTTCTTGCGACCACCTTCACCTTCTTCATCTGAGTCAGAGAACTCTTCCTCACAAGCAATTCGATTGCCAGAGGAATAGATTGAGATATGCTTGTCAGGGTCTTCTTCATCCTCGTCACCACTCTCCTCAGGAATGACATCCTCAGGAGTTGCCTGCGTTTGGACCCCGGGTGCATGGGGCAACAGTCTCAGGTCGCTGCTTGATCTTCTCCAGGTACTGATTAGTGTTCTGGTTAGTCATATTGGAAGGCTTGATGTGAAGCTTGAGATATGGTTCAAGCTATTTGAAGCAGTCATTTTATGGGAGTTCATTAGGGACGTCCATGTCTAGTGCCACAGCTTTTTCGTACGTCCAGCACTGGGCAACATTCCCAATGGTATACCCACCTCCTCCCAGCATCAGCGTAGGCAGGTTGAAGCTTCGGACAAATTCCATACACTTGGCATGCCCTTTGATCATCAGACTGAAGTAACCCAGCCAATCCCCAGAGAGGGTGTCTGAGCCACACTGTAAGACCACCGCACTAGGCTGGAACATCTCCATTACTTCAGACATGACTACTTGAAAATAGTCTCATAAGACTCGTCATCAATCCCGTCTCAGAGTGGGTAGTTAACAACATACTTGCCTTTGCCAGCCCCAACATCATGTAGGTCCCCAGTTCCTGAGAAATACTCTCCATATGTATAAAAGGACACAGTCATAACCCAGTCTGTGGTACAGAAGGTGCCTTCCATGCCATCACCATGGTGAATATCAGTGTCTATATTCAGCACTCTCTGCTGATACTTTAGCAGTTCCAGGATGGCCAAGATGATATCATTAATGTAACAGAAGCCAGATGCCTCGGACTTCTTTGCATGGTGCAGGCCCCCAGCCCAATTCACAACAATGCCTGTCTACTGTTTATAAAGTTTCACAATACTTTCCATAGAGCCACTAGTAGACAACTGACAGAACTCAAACAGGCCATCAACTACTGGACAGCCCTTACCAACACTAAATCCCTGCAGCTACTTGCTGTACTCAGACATGCTATCTGGATGGATGGAGCGTGAGAGCTTAATGGAGTCATCGCTGTGGTACTTGGTCATCTCCTTAGCACTGGCTTTGAGAGAGTGATAGATTTCCATCTTTCAGTAGAGGCCATAGTTGAGCAGCAGATTGTGAGTCATGAGAATTTGTTGAGGCTTCATTGGATGGCCTTGTCCATAACAGTAATTTCCAACATCTCCATCACAGTAGTAACAGCCTTTCCTCCTGGTGTCCTGAGTCTGCACCATCTTGCTGCCTCCAGTCCCTCCTGTCAGTTGCACTCCTTTATTTTTTGTTTGCTCAGTTTTCTTTCTTTCTTTTTTTTTTTTTTTTGCAGAACTGGGGATTGAACTCAGGCTTGCCAGGGAAGTGCTTATTCCACTGAGCCATCTCCCCAGCCTGGTGTGCCCTTTTCCACCTATTCAGGTGCTCTGATAGCTGTCACTTCTGCTCTTCCTCAATGTCAAAATGACCATGAAAAACAAATGTTTTGAATTGATTCAGGACCTTGACGCAGCCACGGCCGCAGAAGATTCCAGAACTGCTCCTGCAAGTGGTAAGTTTAAATGTACAAGGGCAGAGGTGTATTTGAAGGGAGACACAATATTTCGAGGGGGATTAATGGCTATATGTCATTTAGTGTAACAGAATTTAAAAAGGTTTTTTTTTTTTTTTTTTTTTTTTTTTTTTCGGAACCAGGGATTGAACTCAGACCCTTATGCTTGCCAGGGAAACACTTATTCTACTGAGCCATCTCCCCAGCTCCTGTTTGCTCATTTTTTTCTCTATTTATTTATTTGCCTTGCTTGATGTATTCACTTCATCTGGATTTTAGGCTTTCTTAGCTTGGTCACCTCTGTCTAGGATACTCTTCAGTACTTTCTGGAGTGCTGGTTTGTGTTCATAAATTTTTGAGTTGTTCTTTTTCATGAAATGTCCTTCTCTTTCCATTTTGAAAATAAAAAGTTTTGCTGGATATGCAAATCTGTTTGATTTTTAGAACTTGAAATACTTCACTTCAAGCTCTTCCTGTCTTTACAGTTTGTATTAAGAACTCTGTGGTAATTGTAATGTTACTTTTTATGTGGTATTTTTTTCTTTTTCCCATCAACTTTTATCATTCAGGATATTGTTGGGCATTTGGCATTTTAATTATAATATGCCATGGGAAGTTTCCTTTTTCATTGTGGTTAGTATTCTGTAAGCCTTGCTTACATGTATTTTGAATTCTTTCTTCATACTTAAGAAATTTCTATTACGATTTCTGTAAACAATTTCCTCTAATGTCACCACCTTGGTCTAGAAGTCATTAAATAGCTCTTGAATCAATTTTCCTCAATCTCATATAATTTTTAAAGCTTCTGTCCTTGATTTCAAACATCTTTGCTTCACACTGGTCATTTCTGCAATTTGTGGTTTCTATGCAACTTTTAGATCCGGTATTTCTGTCTGATAGCTTTTGTTGGATTTTATATCTTCAGCAAATTTATTATTCATGTTTTGAATAATTTTGGTCAGCTCTTCAAATGTTTTATTTGTTCCTCCCATCCTGCTTGCTTTCAAGTTTTTCAAAGACATCACTTCCAGGACAGCTCAGCTCAGTCTTAGACAATGATGTACTCTTCTTGCTCACCATAATTTGGACCTCCCTGTTATACCATAGTAGCCCCAACTGGCTTACATAAGATAAGTAGCCTGCCTAACAATGTATGACAAAACTTGAGTAGCCAGCTGCAGAATATCCTGCTATGTGCATTTTGTACCTCTTCCTAAAAACCCGTATAAGTAGCTGTTTTACTCCACAACTGGGCTGGTGATGTGGACCTCGGTGTCCCCCAACCCACTAGCATAATAAAGCTGTGTGTCTTCCAGAGTTGCTTGGTGTTGTGTCATCCCTCTAGTCTGATCCTGAGTTCTGCAACAAGATAAGGAAGAGAGAGAGGAATAGAGTGGAAAGGACAGAAGCTTATTACAAGGGAAAAAGGAGTGACTCAGCAGAATATACTGAGCTCAGTACTTGAGAGGTACAATATAAAAAGTGGAAGAAACAAATAAAAAAGAAAACAATTATTTCAAACCTTGGTTTGAGGAAAGAAAATATGGAGACAATAAGAGGGAATGAAAATAAATACCACTAAGCTGAAAAAAAAAAAAAAAAAAAAAAACCTCTTTCAGGATCTCAGACAAAATACTCAAACAAAAGAATGTACATACTCACTTAACTGCTATGCCAAAAAGCTCGTGTGCTCACATTGTCCCCTTTTGCCCTTGTGCCAGTATGATTGGAAGTGGCCATATCGATTTACTTTCTTTCCTTTTGCACTCAAAACCCAAACAAACCCAACCTCAAGATTTCTACCTCCCATTAGGAGATATAATGTGACACTGGCCCTGGGCTTGGCCTAGGGTTCCTAGCCCTGCCCCTGAGCATAACAGCAGTGTCAGAGGGTGTGTTTGTTCCCAGGCAGAGTCCAGGGAAATCTGCAGGGCTGCTAAGGGGTTCTGCAGGAGTCTACAGGCAGCTTCCTTTCAGGTGGTGGAAGACTACATCAGAATGAGATCTTGCTACCTGAATGAAGACTACCATCAACCAATGAGATTGTAAGTATAACCCTTTAGTTAATACTGATCTGATGGGGAAAGAAGTCTTATGGCAAATGTACATGGAAAGAATAAAGAACTTTTCAGGAGTTGATGTGTCTGGGGGTTCGGTCACCCGAAACTCATTGGTTGATGGTAGTCTTCATTCAGGTAGCTAGAAGACTACATCATTGTCTAAGACTGAGCTGAGCTGTCCTGGAAGTGATGTCTTTGAAAAACTTGAAAGCAAGCAAAACAGAGCAGGATGGGAGGAACAAATAAAACATTTGAAGAATCCTTCCTTTCAGGTGGATTTTTGCAGGGTGTGGGGTCTGCAGATCAGTCAATTCATTTGTTCATAGATGCGGGACCATGACAAGCGAGGGCTCACTCTAAGACTCAGGGTCTGTAGAATCTAAGATAGGAGTGTGTTTCCTCAGGATTCCACAGGCAAATCCACTTGCTTATTTATCTTGTCTGCCTATGAGAGAGAGAGAGAGAGAGAGAGAGAGAGAATGAGAGAGAGAGAATGAGAGAGAGAGATAGAATGAGAGAGAGAGAGAGAGAGAGAGAGAGAGAATGACACAGAGAGAGAGAGAAGGAGAGGGAGAGAGAGTATGTAGGCTTCCCTTGCTCTTAGTAAGAGTTGGTGAAGCTGCTACCAGGTTGTAGTATTCCCCAGAGTCAGAGGAAGAGTGAAGGAAAGAAGGGCCTGGTGTGTATAAAGTCTGACTGAGAAGAGGCTGGAGCAGTGTGGATCAGTCCTGGTAGCTCTGCTTCCCCTCGTCAATGACTCAGATGCTATGTTTGATCTACCTGTGTGTCTTTCCAGTTGTGTTTCTAATGCAAGGGATAAGGCTTTCCTCATCTGTAGAGTATGTGTGGCTTCTGTAAATCCTCTCTGAAGACTTCTTATGTGACTCCTCCTCTAGTCAGCCTTGTTGGATCTCTAGGCTTTTTGAAAATATAAATGCTGTATGTTTTGCATACATTTCCCTTATATTTTAGGCAGCTAAGTTAGGTAGAAAGATTATAGAGTCAGACAGGGCTAGGCCCTGAAAAAAGTCAGTACAAAAGATGAAAACACATTACAACTGTGGCTGGAGGCACATCTGTTGGAAGCCAGACCTCAAGAAGAACACAAAATGACAGGTCTACATGTTTCCCCAAGGGATTAGATAAGTGGTAACACCTGGTTCAGGAAATCTAGATAAATATCATTCACTTTGGTGGGTGACCAAACCCCCAGACACATCAACTCCTGAAAAGTTCTTTATTCTTTCCATGTACATTTGCCACAAGACTTCTTTCCCCATCAGATCAGTATTAACTAAAGGGTTATACTTACAATCTCATTGGTTGATGGTAGGTTTAGCCTGTGTTTTACCTGCCTTGTGATTTTGCTCTCTAAAACTTCATCTGGGAAGTAGGGTCTATGACAACCCACTTGAATTCCCTCTTGCCTCTCTTAGAAGCTATCTCTCCCTCAATAAAATTTTCTACTTTCAACCTCTGTTGTTTCTTAGAGTTCATTTTTTTATTTTGGGGAATATGAACTTGGTGTATCAGACATCTAGCAGGTCGGAAGTCACATTTATTTCTCCTGTGTATTCTGAAAATCCTTTATCAGCTATAACTACATTATTCTGAAAGGCTGATAGTAATATTCCTTCTACCATTTTTAATTCTAGAAATTTAAGTCTTCCCTGTTCCCCTGCCTCGCCCCCTTGGTCAGTCTAGCTGAAGGACTGTCAGTCTTATTGACATTTTCGAAGAATCTACCTTTGTTTGTATTGGTTTTATCTATGTATTTCTGTTACTTATTTCATGCTTCTACTCTAATATTTATTATTTCATGCCTTCACGTTCCTTAGGCTTTTTCCCTATTGTCTTAAGCTAGAAAGTTTGAAACTTTGCTTCTTTTTAATATAGGTTTTTATAGCCATACATTTCTCCAACGGTCTGACTTTTTCTCTTCAATTCAAACTGGTTTTTCTTGGTGTCCCTTTGTTTCTTTTTTAGCATGGTTATTTTGAAGCATAATGATTTCCCATATTTTAAAAATGTCTTCAGTGATTTTGTATATACTAATGCATAGTACTGCAAAAGTGAGGACATCATTTCTGGGATTGAATTTCAAAAGGCTGCAACTTTCATCTTACTTACACATTTCCTCCCTGGCTTTCCCCACTTGCTTTCTCTGGTGAAGCACACAGTTATGTTATGTGCCTCCCTGTAGAGAGCCTCTGACCCCTTCACCAGGAAATGACTAAGGCTCTCAGTCCAACAGATCATAAGAAGCCAGAGATCACCACAGTGATCACGTGAATGAGCTTGGAAATGGATGCTCCACCAGCATATATTTGCTGTGTGAGACACCCTGGTCCAGTGGGCCCAGCCAAGGCGTGTGCAGATTTCTGATCCACAGAGTCTGTGAGACAATAAATGTTGCTTTAAAGTCATTAAATTTTGGTGGGGATAGAGCTCAGTGGTAGAGTACTTGTCTTCCACACATGAATCCTGGGTTTAATCCCTAGCATTGGAAAAAAGGTCACTAAGTTTTTTTAAATTTATTTTTTATTTTATTGAAGTACAAATATCAATCAGACAGTTTCAAGACACCTTAACAAGATAGATTCGATAAATTAATACATTGCAAACTGTTTTCATACTGTTTTGGTACAGGTGCATACATGATATTATACTTACAGACATTATTATAGCAGATGTCTCTTATCAGTAAACTAAGAGTGTAGCTGCTTAGTTATCTTATTTTTTATAGCTGAATTATATCAAAAATTCAACAATTATTTTCCTATTGGATGACCATAGTACTAGAAGCCGACATAATATCCTGTCCAACCACCATCAGTGCAAATCTTGCCTCTCATAGGATTATGTAGAAGCACAGTGTTATCTATCCCAACTGTACTGTCTATACACACACATCATGATTTTTTCTTTCTATACCCCTTCCTTTGTCTACATCTGTCAAAGATGGGCACTCCGTTGTCATTCAACTAACTTAGGTGCTTGAACTCAACACAATCCAACACAGTCCAGCATTCCACAACAATAGTGAGTTATTCAAAGAAGTTGTCGACCATAGCCATTTACAGCTCAGCTTAATATTATGGCCCCACGATGTATACTTCATTTTTATACTTTTCTGCTGAATGGTTAAGACCTAGATAGAGCAATACTTATATACCAACACATGTAATTTATGTTTCTTATGTGGTCAGTGAAGTCCCCTCAGGGTTTATCTTGTAGTCCTGTACATTATTCCTTTGTCTGTGTCATCTATGTGGATGAGTCACAGCCAATGCTTGACCAGTTTGCTCTCTGTGAGAGCTTGAGAGAAAGTTTTCTCTCCATGTGACTCTCCCCAGGCACACTTTAGAACTTCAATCTCTTTCCTCTGTGGCTCCATAATCTCCTTGTTCAGAAAATCTGGAGCTCACCTGAGTTTCATGATGCTGCAGTACAGGTTCTCCTATGTCCTGAGTCTTCGCTGACCTTGAAAGGCTAGGGCCAAAATGTTGGCTGGCCTTGTGGCTCTTCTATTTCTCCAACTCTGATTTGTGAACTTAGGTTGTTAGCCATCCAGAAGAAAAGCTGATTAGTATCCTGCAGTATATGCCATTCACTTTGCCTAAACTTAAATACTTTTTTTTTCTTTTTTTTTTTTGGCAGAACCAGTGATTGAACTCACGACCTTACGCTCGCCAGGGAAGCACTTATTCCACTGAGCCATCTCCCCCGCCCCCAAAAAGGTCACTAAGTTTTGAGATAATTTGTTACATAGTAGTTGATAACCAATACAATATGCTTGGTTCAGGAGGAGAACCTATATCCATGGGGTAGGACAGCCACTTCTCTTCTTATTTCCTATCTCCATGGGATAAGAGGACTAGAAAGACCCTGTTAGTCTAAAATTCAGACTAAAATTCTTGAGACCAAGGAATCTCAGAAAAGGTTTATTTATCTCTGGAGGTGCTAGTCCCCCAAAATGACCAGACTCTGGGACAAGTTCTCACAACTTCCAGCAGCAAGGTTAAGTTCCATTGGGAAGTATTTGCTGGACCTGAGCTAAGTGAATTTTAATAATATAAATTTGGGATAAGAAACCATAAGTTGTTCACATTGACTCTACATTGGTTATAGATAAGAGGGCTGCTTTGGAAGCAGTACTTAAGGAAACTATGTTGCTTCTGGATCAGCTGGAGCTGCAAATAGGATAGGGTCGTGCCTAGGGTGTCCTGATGGGATTTGAACTAAGGTTTTTAAGTACATTCACAAACGTGCAATTCTTTTGTTTGCTTTGCCTTTCGTTCATTACCTGTTTAATCTGTGCTGTATTTCTTCCTTTCTGTCCTCTGGCCCTTGTAAATAAATTGAAGACACTGCTTCCTTTTTTTCTTTTCAGACCTGACCTCCTATATTCTCTTTGCAGTTCATATCCCTACTTGAAACTGAATGAAAAGCCAGGTTGGGTCTTCTCTGGGAAACTGACCATCTTAGAACCAGGAGAACCAAGCATCCTCTGTGAATTCATCTCAGAACTGATAGTAGGATAGATGTACTAGTTTTGAAATGTTTCTTTAATTTTCTTTAGGCTATTGTCCCTTGTGGGTAAATTTGCTTATCTGTGACCCTGAGGGAGGAAAGGCAGTGGGGAGAATAAAATGAGCAAATTCCACACCAAGCCATCAACAGTGAGTATAAAAGCAGATTTAATATATGATAGGTGCTGAGCAAATGTTAGATTTTCTTCCTGTCATGTTCCTCTATGTCACTCTGTCTTCTAACCCACTCAATTTGTGACATAGGGAAAAGTCACAAACTGTGTTATACCCTGGAACCATCTTCTAATTAGTAAAGCTCCTAACTTATCATGTATTAATGCACTTATGGATGAACTTTACTGAAGGAGGAACTCAACAAGTATCTAACTGGTGGGCAGTATGTTGAGATTATACAGAGGTAATTAGAACACAATTTCTTCCCTCAGAGGAGTCAAACTAGAGCCTGTCTCCAAATAGGAGCAGTTGTCTTTCTAGATCATCTTATAATCTGGAGGCCAACTACTAGAGATACACTCACCAACCCCACACTTTCCCTAAGCCCCACTACTCAGGAATAAAGAAAGGAAGTCTAACCCTTCTGTGAGCGGGTTCTGGAGTGCTGAGGTTTAGGCTTGGAGCTAGTTTCAAGGTCCTTTTAGTCTCAAAGAATTAAGTGAGGTAAGCAAAAAGTGGCAAGGTTTTATGAAAAAGAGGAAAAGAAAGATTCTGTAGGGTGAGTTTGGGCTAAGTAAAAGTAGGAAAAATGTACACCCTACGGTGTGAGGGAAGACTACTATGTAAAAACAACACAGTGACCACAACTCAGTGTGATTTGTCCTTTTTGTATCCCCCCTCCTCAGGCTGATGTCAGATCTGGGCCAGCCTATCAAAAACCTGCTCAAGGTCTCCTGAGACATTTAGAGTTTACTTATTTTATTCCCCCTACTGCCTTTGTTCCCTCAGGGTTACAGATAAGCAAATTTACACACCAGGGACAATAGCCTAGAGGGAACTAAAGAAACATTTCAAAACTAGTAGGCTCCGTCTCATCCTACTATCATATCTGAGATGAATTCACAGAGGATGCTTGGTTCTCCTGGTTCTAAGATGGTCAGATCCCCAGAGAAGACCCAACCTGGTTTTTCATTTAGCTTCAAGTAGTTCATATTACTACTGAAAAGAGAGTATCGGAGGCCAGATCTGAAAAGAAAAAAGGAAGCAGGTCTTTGGGAACTGCTCTGTGTACATATCCTGGGACTATGTCATTAACACATCACATCTCCTTCTCCAGCCAGTTTTGTCACACTCTGATCTCCTGTCTCACTTCCTTCATTTTAACTTTAATCCTAGAGACTGGTCTTCTCTGAGGCCATCTACATAGCATCTCTTCTGGGCTTCCACACTTGGGACAGAGATTTGTCCACATATACTTGGGGGAGGTCTCTGAATTCGTTGATACACAGCTCTGCAAGTTAGAAAAAAAGTCCTTGAGCCTCCAGTCATTTCATAACCATTTGTCACCAAATATTCACAGTAACAGTACAGCTCTGAAATGACTACAAAAATGGGTCCAGTATCTGCATGACCCAGACTTGTACAATTGTTGCTGTCTCATGTGGGTCTTTAAATTTTGCAATAATGGAAATTAAAACTAAAGCTTAAATTTATTTATTTATTTACTTATTTATTTATTTTTTTGTTAAAGATAGTTTCTGGTTTTTTTTTCCATTTATTTTTATTTTATTAAAATACAAATGTCAATCAGACAGTTTCAAGACACCTTAACCATACAGAGTCGATGAATTAATACATTGCAAACTGTTTTCATAACGTTTTGGTATTGTACAAGGTGCATACATGATATTATATTTACAGGTTTTTTTATAGCTGAATTATATCAAAGATTCAATAATTAT
>PVKA01043102.1:0-16974 GCA_004027165.1 Ctenomys sociabilis | reverse complement strand
CCTGTCTCATCCCCTTCAGTGCAGCGCAGAGACTAAAGCTGGCACCAGGGACATGGTTGCATTGGGTTCCTCAGAAAAGGGGTGGCTGTTGGGTGAGGACTGGAGTGGGCTCACCCAGAGCCCTCAATGCAGCTCTGCAGCTTCCCTGTGGAATGGGCAGAGCTTGTCTCCCAGGCCAGCCTGGTGACAGGGCACTGCCCTGGTCCTGCACTGTGCACCTAAGCCTGCTGGCTTCTCCCACTGTGGATAGGGCTCTCTGGTCCATGCTGACCATTCAGTGCTCAGGTCAGCAGTGCTCTCAGCCACCCTTGGATGAATTGTCCAGGGAAGTGACATTCATAAAACGCCAAGTGTAACCACCCTCCGGGCTACCTAATGTCCTGCTCAGTTAGGAGCTGGGGTCTGAGATCAGTTATAAACTGAGGCTGGAGTCCTGGTATTGACACCAGCTATATTTCTACATCAAGTTTGTTAACTTTTCTGTCACTTCATTGCTGTTGTTTTTGTCTATAAAATGAGACTGATAAGAGTCCCTTGTGACAGGTGTCATTCTCTGTAAAGGACTCCTACAATGCTGCTACAGCTCAGCAGGTGGACTTCATTACTGTTGTGCACGGTAGATCTCTTCGTCTTTGCAGCCCACCCTAAGGCCAGGTCTAACACTTTTCATTTTCATGGAGAGGATTGAATCCCAGCCCTCCACTCTTCCTCCCTCTCATGTACTGAGATGTGATTGCTTGTACAGGTGCTGAGGACTTGTAGAAAGAGTATTTGTTCTGATTACAAGGGATCACTTTTCCAAATCAGAAACAAATATGTATGAGTGGGCATTTCAAACAAGGAAGAATGGTTCTGTGGGAAAACCGGTGCTAAACCTGTTGCCCTGACTCTGTTTATAGTCTTTAATTTATATGCTAATTCATTCCCTTAATAATTTAGCACATTGAATGTTTACTTTTGAATTTGTGTTCTTCTAGAAATTTATGTTGACTGGAGTTTTCTTGTTAGGATTTTTGGACCAATTTCTCTGCTTATAAACCATACTCATAAGCTGAAAAAAATAAAAAGATAAACTGTATGGTGATTTGTAGTGAGCAAAAATAAAATAAAATAAAATCTGAGGCTGAGGTGCAGTGTGAGTGCCCTGCTTGGTGGCCCCAGGCTGCTCCAGCTGACCTTTCCAGAGCTCAGTCTGCCTCTTCCCTGACCTTGCCTTCAGCAGCTGCCTATCCAAATCTTTGTTGGCTGTGGTGTGCCACGACAGTGTGGCGGATGATGCCCTTAGAAGGGCCCATCCCATGGCTGTGATGTGTATCATGTTGGAACAGTGCCAGCACTTGGTGAGAACTTCACAAAAGGCAGCTGCACTGTTATCGTTAGAGCTCCCAGTTGTCTGTATTTACAGTTGAGCTTGGCACATGTGAACAGTCTGCATGGGGATGTGACTCCAGTGTGAAGGCCAAGGGGAGACAGAAAGGGAGCCTCCTGCGCTCTGACCCAAACAAGAGTTTTCTGTTTTTTATTTAAATTTCTGAGTTTTCAAAAAGTATAAAATTGAACACTTGTTCTGTGTGTGTGTGTGTGTGTATATGTGTGTGTGTGTGTGTGTGTGTGTGTGTAAGATCTTGTTGGCTTTCCTTTTCAGGTTGATCATTGTAATCTTTTTGTCTATTTCAAAAATTTGCTAAGAAATGTGCAAGACTTCTAATTTGCTTTTCAATATTATTACAGCCAGGTGAGTTAGGTCAACCTGTTACAGGCAGTCAGACAGGCTTGGCCCTGAGGGAGTCAGTGCAGAGGATGGGAACCTGTTATAGCAGTGGCTGGACATGTATCTGTTGAGGGTTGGCCCCATATCTGGAGCAGGATGACTGGGTCTCCTTGCTCCTAGCCCGGGTTATGAATAATAGATTAGGGATTGTGTGAGCCCTGTGGATGATCAGAACCTCTTGTCTGTTTCTAAGAAGGCCCTTGTTCTTCCCGGGCATACTTGCTGTGTGACCTGCTTCCTCATTACATGAACACACCTAAGCAGCTAAGCTGCTAATCTTACTGGGCGATCATGGCTTGGTCCCACATTGTACCTGTCTTGTGATCTTGCTCTCACCTTGTCACTTGGCACCCACAATGTTTTACTCTATAAAATTTCTTCTATACAGTGGTATCCATGTCAACCCATTTTCTGGGTTCCCTCTTGTCTCTAGGGAGCAGACTCTCTGTCTCTGTCCCTGTCTCTGTCTGTGTGTGTGTCTGTCTGTCTTTCTCTCTCTCTCAATATATCCTACTCTTTTTTTTTGTTTTTGTTTTTGTGGAACTGGGGATTTAGCTTGCCAGGTAAGCACTTGTTCCCTGAGCCGTCTCCCTGGTCCCCAGTATTTCCTATTCTTAACTTCTATTGTTCTTTATAATTCATTCTTCAGTTTGGGGAATACCAACTTGGCATATCTGACATCTGGAAGGTTAGAAGTTACATATGTTTCCCCTATAGCAGTTGGAAGTCACCCTGAAGGACAGAGGATGTAATAGTTAGCTTGCATCTCATGGATTCTGCATTGTAACTCATCAACAAATTGCTGTTATTGTTTGTCAGTTGCTTACGCCTTGAACTTTATGCCCTGGGAAGATTATGATGTTAAAGAAACCTTAACATCACACGAGGGGACATTTTACTTTGCAGGCCAGTTCTTGTATTCCTGTTTCTTATATGCTGCATTTGGACTTAGGAATTGCTGAGTTTATTTGTATGGCTTGCTTGATCTTTTTGGCTTGTCAGATCACAGCACTTGGGAAAATAATGTTAGACCACCCCCTAGTTTACTTTCATATTAACCAAAAGGTGAATTTGTATAATGCTATGAATTCTTTCTTTGTACAATATCTAGTTTATATTCAGGATATGTACATGTCTGTTGGTAGACTGGACAGTAGAAACTGGCTGTTCCTCGGCTGCCTATCTTCTGGTCTCCTACAGTTAATAGCATGCTGTCCATCTCCAAAGGTAAGAGCAGCTGGTAGTGCTGCTTGACTCCGTTAGAAGTCTATGTTTGATTTGAGAGGAATATCAGATCTTCCCAGTCTAGTTTTCAGGTCTGAGTAAGTTCCCTAAAGACCTCAATATGCCTTCAAGATCATCTGGAAACTTTCCCATATCTTGCTTGATCTGTTGGAGGTTGCTGAGTGAAATGAACACATGGACGTGGCTAGTGCTGTGTCCCCTATTTACCTCCTGTAGGGAACACTGTTCTTGAGGAGCTTGAACAGAAGTAGATAAGGATGCATAGAGCCCAAGTGCTGGCAAGATAGCTCAGCAGACTAAGTGCCTGCTTAGGCAAGCTCAGGGACCAGGGTTTGATCCCTGGCATCACATGCCACACAAGTCCTATTCCTGGGGATGCTGAGCAGGCCACCAAGACTGGGCATGGTGGTGCACATCTGCAATCCCAGCAGAGGGGAGGCTTTAAACAGGAGGATCACTATGAGTCCAAGCTGTGTAATGAAACCTTTACCAAATACATAAATAACAATAATAATAAGGGATGGATAGAGCCTAGCAAGGGCTTCGATTATGGCTGGCGTAAAAGGCTCAAAGGTGAGGGGACCTCAGTCATCTCCACAGAGAATCCCTGGGTGATCATGACTGGAGAAGGAGGAGGAGTCAGGCTGTGGCTGGACCCTGGCGCTGGCAGTCCTTCTCAGCCCAGCTTCCTCTAGCCATCACGTTGCCATGGGAGGAACCACTTGAAAGGAGGATGCTCACTGTCTCTCACACCCCCGGGTGGTAACTGGCCTGGCTTCCCCTTTTCCCCTTGGTTTTTAATGATGCCTGCAAGTCCAATGTCATGCTGTGTCAATATTAGAATATGTGTGCACCTAGGTCAGGTATGCTGCCTCCCTCTTGTGGAGACAAAAATGAATCCTAAAGTGTAGGCAGCTAAGTGTAGAGTAGAGGGCCTGGGGAGATAGCTCAGTGGCACAAGTGCCTGCCTGGCAAGAGCAAGATCCTAAGTTCCATTCCAGTTCTTTTTTTTAAGGTAGAAAGAGCAAAAGAGCTGTCCCAGTGCAAAAACATCCCAAGGATTCTACTGTTTTCCTCACCAGAGACAATACTTTTTAAGGCCTAAAGTTAAAAAAAATCACATTTGCCAAATTGGTTAAAAAATGAAATAAAACAACAACAACAACAAAATTTATAATTTTGCAGGTTTATATCTGGTATCCTAAACAACTAACTTGAAGATAGCACCATGCGATACAGCAGCCATTGTTGAATTCCTGTTACTTTGTTTACTGAAATTTTGTATCATTTCTAATTTTTTTTTTTACTATTTTGTATTCTTTAGAAAATAAAAAAAATAAATTAATCCTAACCCCACACACTTGTCTATAGTCAACATTTTTTTTTTTTTTGAAATTTTAGGGAAGGGACTACAGGGTGTTCAGGGTTTTACTACTAGATCAAACTCATACTGGTTCCCCTGTTTACAGCCTCCCAAGTGCTGGGATTACAGGCTCATGTTCCATCACACCCACTCTCAGTTGCCATCTCAGTGCACCTCAGGGGTGGGGCCAGCATGGCAGGCCCAGGGATCAAACCCTGGCCCTTGCACCTCCTTGCAGGCACTTTAATCCACTGAGCTGGCCCTATAGTCAACAACTTAAAGAATGGAGATTTACTTAAAGTCTGTAACTATTGCAATATTCCAATCTTGGAAGTTTACAACCCAATAGAGAAGGGAAGTTGGTATGGGATCTTAGAATGGTAAAGCAGTGTCAGTTTGCCCACTGGTACCTATCCCATAATGTTCCTCTCTCAGATCCCAGAGGAGGCTGGTTGGTTCTCAGTGTTAGATTTAAAAAGTACCTTCTTTCATATTCCTTTACACACAGATTCCTGATTTCCAAAATTTGCCTTTAAAAGTACCAATGACCCGGCCTGTCAGCTGACTCTGCCATGCTTCCTCCAGGCTGCAGAGACATCCCTCCCTCGCTCTGGACTAGTACTTTCTCATGACTTAGCATGCATTACATTTTCTCAAGTCACAGTCATACAATATGCAGATGAGGGCCAGGGAGACAAGTTGGCAGTTTAAGTGCCTGCATGCAAAGTGCAGTGACCTGAGTTAAATCCCTGGTGCTACATGTTGTGCTGCCCCAAGAAATCCCAGCTCTGGGGAGTCTGAGAGAGGAGGATCTCTATGAGTTTGAGCTGCATAGTGAGATGAAGATATACATTGTCACGCACCCCTCAGAAGAACTCTCCAACCAGGGCGCCTGTGCTCTGTAGGATTCTTCAGCAGAGAGAAGTTACAGAGCCTCTAGGTCTAAGGTATAACTGCAACCTAAGGGAAACTACTTGGCTCTTATATCCTGGAAGCCTGGGCAAACATAGAATTGAAACAGTACTTCCCTTCCCAGACCCTAAAACAGTGAAGGGACTTCCTAGGAAGTAGAGTCTTATTGCCTCTGGATAGCAGGGTTTGAGGAGCTCGCGCAATCCCTCAATCAGCTTATGAACAAGCCCAAAATGGTTGCTTTCAGCTATGAGATAATTACAGGAATCAAAATAGACGAACAGGTACTTTTTTAGTGAGGATGCACTCTTAGGGGTAATGGCTAAGCTGAGCTCTAGCAATATAGTGGCACCCTGGCTCATGAACTTAATTCTTTCCATGACTGGTTGAGCTGTGAATTGAATGAGAATTAAATTCAGTGGCGAGGTACAGTGCTCACCATACGCATCACTTAAGTCTGATCCCATCCCATGCAAGTGATGGTGACTGGAGGGTCTCTAGGAAATGACCAGCAGCCTCTGAGTCCCCTCCAACCTGTGACCCCTTAGCTCAGACTTGGCTAACACCTGCTTTTCTTAGCTCTGAGCATATGCAAGGCACAAGTATAAGGCCTTTATCTGTTCTCTGTTAAAGTCAGAGCTCTGCAAGCTATCTTAGCTTGAACTGAGGAGAGAGGCAGTGGTGTGTAGGGAATTCTGTGGAGGGCAGAGAGTCAGGGTGCTCTGAAGCCAACTCCCAGGGAGCTGGAGTAAGGAGCCTGAGGGAGTCTTTGTTAATTAGACCTTTCTCTTAGGAAATGTCTTGCAGGGAATGAAGGGATCCTTTTATGGATTAGTAAATTTATCAAAACATATCTGAAGAGGGGGTCTGTTGTGCTATCAGAAGGAGAATAGTCCATATCTGTAGTAACTTTTAAAGCTTAAGAGCAGGCTCTGGTCGTGTCTGAGGTCACTTGGACAGCAGAACAAGGAGATCACAGAGTATTTCCTCCCAAAGCATAGAGGTATGCAAGTGAGATGACAGATAAGTGGACGTTGCTTTTAACTCCGTTGGGCTGTTGGTACCCAGCTTCTACTGAGGAGGCTTTGGGTGTCCACTGAGGTCACCCCAGAGTGACCCCCAGGGCCCTCTCAGCTTTCACTGGTTCCACAGAACCAGAGCTCTGTATCTGGAAAGAACTGTAGCCACCTGTCTGGCCTAGATACCCACTGACTTCTATGGGGGATTAACCAGCAGGAGCAGGGGAGCCCGTCTGCTGTCTTAAGAGCAGCAGCTGCTCTAAGAGCACTTAACTAGCTCGCAGAGAAGGCACTTTTCTTACTTCTGTGAGAGACAAAGGCTGGGTGTGTGTAGGCTTGGCCAACCCGCCACACTTCTCTGTGGAGAAGCCAGGTGCCCATGTCATGCGCCAAAGCTGTGGCAGCTCCTTGTAGATACAGCCACTGTTTTTGGACAACAAAGATTGTGCCAACAGAACAGCCACAGCAAGCAGTGGAGAGTGGCTGAATGTACCCCCAACAGAAAGGCTAAAGCAAAAGCTCCCCGCTTGTCAGCGAGGGGCTTTGTGAAGACAGCACCACAGGTGGCTGGATCCACTGGCTTTTTATGCAGTTTGGATAGGGGTGGATGCACCAGAAGGCAGGTGCACCAGCTCATCGGGAACGCAGCTGCTTCGTTACTTCAGCTTCCTCCAAGGTCTCTCCCATTTCTGATGGGACCGTATTTTGTGCCTTGCATTTCATTAGGCCCTGCTAATCCATTTGGTTGTCAGTTATTTGGATCCTCTGGTATACTAACCCAATTCCCAAATTTTAGCTTATTTTAATTATTTAGAACCCTTGCCCTGAATGCCTACTGACCTCTAGCCTCTGGCTTCATTAGTGTTAGCTTTTGCTTTTTTTGAAGTTTCTTTTCTCTGCTTTGTGGTAAGCCGCTCCTTACTGTCTTCTGCTGTGTACTTTGGTATTTCATTCCTCCCATGGATTCTTTCCCTCCAGCCCCAACAGAGACAAGTCAGCTTCACCCTCCAGCAGCAGGATGGATGCAGCCCAGAAGCCTCCCAGGGAGACAAGCACCTCTGCACGCTGAGCTGGTGCAGAGCTCTTGCGTGGACTTACCTGTGTGCTGGGTGCTGCCTGCCGCCTTCCCCTCAGCTGTGCGCACTGCCCAGGTGCAGATGCTTCGCTGGATCGTACAAGTCCTTCTTATTTCCTTCCTTCCAGCCAGCCTCTCCCCTCCTTGGTATAATTCCAAAGTCCCATTCTTGTCCCCTCCCCTGCACCCAGTGAATACCCGGAACCACTTGGGAATTCACCACCCTCACGTGCTTCCTCCCTGCTGTGCCCAAAGCATGCTCTTGCACCAGCACACACCTCACTTTCTTTTATTTCTCCAGCTCCTCCCTGCTTTCTCAGACTCGTCAGTACAGCGCCAGGTCTCATACTTATGTTTTTTAAGTAGAGTAAACAAAATTGAAAACTACAGATAATTGCTTAAAAGTTAACGAAGGAAAAGCACCCATAATCCCAGCCCCCAGATATAACTAATGTTATTTCACTTAGATGTGCAAACTTGCATATGAAAGCATGTTTTTGATCAAGACACACATGATTCTGTAAAGTTGTATGTTTAGCGTGGTGATGCGTGCATATCTGGTAGTCCCCTGTGTTAGCTTAAGGTCTCACCCACACCTTCCTGTCAATGGATGTGTTTATTATAATTGAACCACGGCAGGCTGTGACATACTTGAAGTGCCTTGAGCATCCTGCCTCTGATACATTACAGCATTCCCTGCCACCCTTGCCTCTGCCTCCCTGCATGCTTTCCAGGGTCTCATGAGTGTTAAATGAGTGCAGAATGCATTTCCATATTTTAGTCTTGTGTATTGTGGATGGCTTTCATTTTCTTATAGTTTAATATCTTTGTGTAGTTTTGAAGGAAGGAAAGGCGGTGTTAACAAGCTTAGGAAGCTGGCAGGTGGCAGTGCTGCTCGCAGGAGGGGCATCAGCACACCCAGAAGGAGGCAGCGTTATTGTAGAAAGACCGAAGCGTCAGGGCTGTGCGTGACAGGGTGTTACAGGGCCAGCTTGATCCTTGCTATCCAAGCAGCAGGGGAAGAGAGTTGAGGGTGGACAGTGCCCCTCCCTGCCTGGTACTTTCCTCTCGTCCTGTGGCCAGCACAGCAAGTCTTTCATTTCTGTCGTCTGTACTTCCTGGTGTCATAATTGTGTGGCTGGGTGAGACTGTGCCTTTACATGCTCTTCTGTGTCACTGGTGTAGGAACATGCTTGTAAACACCGTATATATCAACAGGTGACTGTGCCACTAAGCACACATTTTAAAAATTGTTTACTTTCTTTTTGTAGAAGAGACAACTTCTCTCATGCCCTTGTGAGACTCCTTATTCAGAGCTCTGAGGCATAGAGCACAGGGTTTCTAGAGAGCCTTTTCCACTCCTTGAATGATCTCACCCTCAGTACTATCTCCTGTGCTGTTGATGCTGTAGGTTTGAAGAGGGCTCCAGAGACCCAGTGAAGATGACACCAGCAGTTGCCGAGCTCCCATCTGGACAAGGCTATTGACTGAACATTGCTGTTGTTATTGAATGTATGATTATCGTGGCAGGCATTTGTTAGGTGTGTGATTCTCCAGGCCTCGCTCTAAGACTCATGGGGGTTAACACTGTGAAAGTAGGTCACAGAGAGGTCAGGGAACTTCCAAGGATCATGGTTAGCATGTGCCAGAGTAGAGCCCACAGGTGCCACTTTTGTATGTCACAGCTCCTGACCCTCAAGTCTTTACTGAGACATTGGGCTGTGCTTTGACCAGCAGTTCCTGAGGGGAAGTGAGCATTGCTTTTAGCAGACAGCAGGGTCTTCCTGTGTGCTCCTTGGGTGGAGCTCTCCCCGCAGGCCCTGGATGCTTTCCTCAGCACATCCTGATCTGGCAGCGAGTGGTGGCGTATCAGTGTAGACAGCTGTAGGACTGATAATTTCTTACAAGAGATGTTAGAGTCCTTTAATGGATGTTATAAGGCCCAAGTAGGTTGATAAGGATTAAGGACATTGATACAGCTCTGGTAAATTTAGGAAACTGTTAATGACCCAGCTAGCCATTAACCCACGTACAAGTGCATTGCATTTGTGCAGTAACAAAATGTGTTTTTAATCAACACCAGCAGCTGCAGATTGACCTCAACGGCCAGGTGCAAATGTAAAATTAGGTGCAATGCTCCTTGTTATGTACATGTAAAGCCTACACACGTGTTGTGTAAAAGAGAGTACCTGTGAGTTCCTGCGTGTGTGTTAGGTTTGCATAGTCTTAACTCCATCAACTTACTCTAGTTTTATAACATAGCTTGTTTTTTGGTACATACATACAAAATGCCCAAATATAGAAGTTATGCTATAAAAGAAGATAATGGCTGTTTATATCAATCATGACTTGATTATCGAACATGTTTTCCATGCTAACTTTCAAATACTCTTTAACTCTTAAAGCTCACATTTTGTAACCTAAAACCTAATGATGAGAACAAAAGACACTTAATTTAGTAGGATCCAGAAACTTTGATTTTACATTTAGTTTTGTGAGTGGAACTAAACACCTCAATATTTTAAGAAGTCATAGTGTGTTAGACAATCAGAGTGAAAAAGTTACTTTGGGTGACCCCATCGGAACAGATAACACTTACTTAAGGCTCTTGCTAGGGAGAGAAAGAGCAAGAGAGCGTTTTACATATATATATTATATGTTTGTATAAGTATATATTTATATATATAAAATCTTTGAGAAAAATCTCTGAAATTATGGTACACAGATTATAATAAACATTTCATCTATAAATCTGATTTTTGATTTTAAGTGATTAAGGACCTGGATGAAATACATTGGCAAATTTATTTTTTTGTTTTAGTTATTTTATGAGATTTTGTTTTATTTTCCATAAAACAAACAAAACAACAAAAAGCCCAGTGTGCCTGGTAGTAATTCTCAATAGTCATTAAGCAGGTAGTTTACTAAATGAGGAATATCTGTACATATTTTTAACATATAATATATATATATATATATATATATATATATATATATGTGTGTGTGTGTGTGTGTGTGTGTGTGTGTGTGTGTATTTTTTATTTTAGGCCTCTGAAATTTTTTAACAATGTTTTATAATCTTCAGTACTACATAGGGGTTTTGTGCTCTTTTTGGGGATTTATGTATTTTATATTTTTTTCAATGTTAGAAAAATACTTCTGAAATGGACACATAATATGAGATTAATAATAGATTGCACAAGACCAGAAAATTAGAGAAAAAGAAGGGCTACAAGGGTAGCCAACATTTTGGCCCTAGCCCTTCAAGGTCAGTGAGAACTCAGGACATAAAGAGAACCTGTACTGTAACATCTTGTAACTCAGTGATGTCCCAGATTTTCTGGTCAAGGATATTATGGGGCCATAGACAAAAGTGATTGATGATGTAGAGTGTGCCTATGGAGAGTCACATAGAGAGAAAATATTCTCTCAGGCTTTCACAGAGAGTAAATTGGTCAAGCAGTGGCTGTGACTCATCCACATGGCTGACACTGATAAAAGATCTACAAACTGCAGTACAGGGTTTCAGGGTAAATCCTGAGGGGATTGGACTGACCTTGTCAGATACAAAAGTTACATTTATCGTTATATAGGTCTTGCTTTATCTTGGTCTTAACTGTCCAGAAAAGTATAAAAAGTAAAGCCATGTTAATATGCTGAGCTGTAAAAGGCTCAAATCAACAACTTCTGACATTGCCAGTCATGTGGATAACCCACTACTCTTGTAGACTACCTGACTATATTGGATTACTTTGTTGAATTCATGCATGTACAATGTAGGAATGGCAATGGAATGCACATCTCTGACAAAAGTAAACAAAAAAGGGGGATATAAATGAAGGACCATTTTATAGTGAAAAATATATCTGTATATACAAAATAGTTAACATAGATTATACAGCTACTTTTTCTTAGTTCAGTGAGAAGAAAGTTTTTTTTTCATTTTTTATTTTATATTTATTTTTATTTTACTTTTGTTTTATTGAAGTACAAATATCAATGAGACAGCTTTAAGATAACTTGACAAGATGGATTTCATAAATTAATACATTGCAAACTGTTCTCATAATGTTCTGGTATCACGAAAGGTGTATACATGATATTATACTGACAGACATTATTAAACCGTATGTCGCTTATCAGTAAATTAAGAGACGGTAGCTGTTTGCATATCTTATTTTTTATACCTGAATTACATCAAAGATTCAATAATGAATACTTTCTACCTTGTTATTTTCTTAGTGGTTGTCCATAGTACTAGAAGCCGACATAATATCCTGTCCAACCACCATTAGTGCAAATCTTGCCTCTTATGGGATTATGTAGAAGCACAGCGTTATCTATCCCAACTGTACTGTCCATACACACATGTCATGATTCTTCCATTCTATACCCCTTCCTTGCTCTACACCTGTCAGAGATGGGCACTCCATTGTCATTCCACTAACTTAGGTGCTTGAACTCGGCAACACAAGTTTTGAACTAATAGTGTTTAGACACAGTATCATGTCTGCATCTCTTAGTATGAATAACTGCTACAATGACACCAATATGTAATGTATTAATTATTGTAACTGTCCTACTAGCCTGTTTTGAAACTGCCTCATTGCCACTTCTCTCTCAATAAAATTATTTGAAAAATAATAGATTTCCCATTGTAAAAAATTTAGAAACTTAATGAATATAACAATAAAATTGTCTAAAATAAACATGAAGAAAGAGTTTACAGATCAGTAATAGTTCTCTCTGTGTCAAAATCAATAAACTTATATTCATATAATTAGAATTCTCAAAGTAGAAAGGGGTAGGCAATCAATATTTAAAGATTTAAAATTTCTGAATTTATGCCATTGTAACTTGAGAAGAGATGATTTATTTTGTGTAAACATTGCAAAGCAAGGAGTAGAAGCTCAGCTAGATTTATTACTGTGCACAAGAGTAAATGCCTATCAATTATTGATTCTTTCAATATAAAGTTTGCTGAATGTACAAGAAAAGCTTATCACTTAAGATACAGAATTTTTTTAGGGATTGGGAAGGGAGGGACTCTGTCAGGAAATTGTTACTTACAAAAAAATATTGTTTTTATTTGATCCAAAAAATAACACCACAAAACTATTCTTCAGCTAATGTGGAAAAATCAAATGGCTAGTTTTAAAAATGATAGTAATATGTTGCTGACAGGATATGAGGTATTTTCTATTAACTGTGATTGACATGAATATATCTTCATGTTTCTGAGAATTAATCTGCACATGGGTGAGGGGATAATATTATTGCTAACAAAAAATAAGTAAAATTTCTGAATTTAGTTAAAATTACAGCATCACATTTCTAAGAAAAATGAACCTCTTGCACAAGAAATATGAATAAAATCATACCATGATAAACAAAGCTGAAATTGTCCAAAACTAATTATAAATAAAAAAAACATTAAAGCATATACATAGAAAAAATATTAGCTATGGAAGAACAAAATTAAATAGCACCTTATTCCATATTAGAAAAAAAAGTAGGAAGTGGGTAAGAAACTAGACTTATTTATTCAAAGGACTGAAAAAAGATCTGTCCTCGTTGAATTTTATAGTTAGTAAACATACCTTTGCAAACTAAAAGTAAAATATTTTCCAGTTATACAAATTCAAAATATTCTAATACCTCCAGATGTATTTTTTCCATATAGGAAATAATAAAAACCATAATCCAGAAGACAAGAGAAGTTGCTGTGTGGTCCTGGATAAAGAATAAAGAGCTCTCACAATGGTAGTTATGCAGGACTATGTAAAACATAATTATATTAGACAAATCCAGTTAAAAGGTCATTGAAGATTTCCACAAAACAGTATCAATCTTATGTCAGGTTATATACATATTTTTCGTGTGTGTGTGTGTGTGTGTATAAGACAAGGAAGAAGTCATGTAACATCAATGGAAAATGGAAATACACATTTTAAAGTTTCTAATACTAGGAGAAAATATCATAGCATGTCTTATAAGTAGATTATCAGTCAAAGATACAGTATAAATCCTAAAACAAAAATGAAAATTAAACAATATTCAGAAAATTAATTAAATATTAATTAATTCAACATTGAATTAAATATTTCAAAATATTCAAAAATTAAAATTAAATTGTGACTCCAACTAACAGGCCAGAACGTAGTGTACCGTGTATATGAATCTGATCAAATCAGAGTACTCACACAGTATTTGATTAGGTTAATATATATAAAAATATCAACAAAGAAAAAGTTTTCATGATAGTAAAGAATAAACCTTAACAAAAATATTGGAATGGCAAATATATGAGCAGCATTTCTGAAAGTTTGGGGATAGGATATTGCACACAGTTCTAGTATGTAGTGGATGTGGGCAGTGTCCATGATGCTTACTGGTGGCCAGGTGTCACTTGTGGGACTGAAGTACTGCTATTTCCTTGATATTCATGTTGAAGAATAACTGAAAAACTGCTTTTATATATCTCTTTTTTTTCCTGTGTTTAATTGTTTGCCCTATTTGGTGGGTTCTTTCCATTCTCATTCATGGAGTTGTGATCATTTTGCTCCCTCTCTAGAACATCTTTTAGTAGTCTGTGTAGGCTTGCCCTTGTCATCATTAAATTCTTTAGTTGTTATTTTTCATGGAAATATTTTACTTCTCCATTATACTTGAAAAAGAGTTTTGCAGGGTACATCAGTCTGGGTTGTAATTTGTTTTCTTGTAAGACTTGTAGTACTTTGCTCCATGCTCTTCTTGATTTGATGGTTTGTAAAGAGAAATCTGCCATTATTTTGATGGGTTTTCCTTTAAATGTGAGTTGTTTCTTTTCTCTAGTGACTTTTAGGAGACTGTTCCTGTGCTGAATTTCTGGGATCTTGATTATTATCCATCCCAGTGTGCTTGTAATTGTGTTGATGCTATTTGGGGTTCTATATGCATCAGTTATGTGACTGTCAGATTGTTTCCCCATATTTGGGAAGTTTCCTGCTATTGCTTCTGACCATATTCTTTTTATAATCTCTTGTATTGACTCCTTCCTTCTCATTGATGCCTATTAGTCTCACATTGTTCATCTTTGCATCATCTTGCAGATGTTGAATTATTTTTACTGCATCCTAGTTATTTTTAAGAGATCTTTGCTTTTTCACTAGCTGCAATGGTGTCTTTAAGGTTTGAAAGTCTATTTTTACTTTTGATTCAAAGGGTTTTGCCAGCTTGTGATTGAGGTTTTAATTTTCTGTATAGTACTGTGAATCTGCTTCATGCACGGAGTTGTGATCATTAAGTCATGGAGGACGCCACTCAGGCAGCTCTACCAGCTGCGAGCTGCCTGGCTTCTTGGCCCTTGTGAAACACAATTCATGCCCCTGCTTCACGTGTTGTTAACAGAATTCGCCCTTGGATGGCGTCGGATAAACGCTCGCATTGTCTCAGGGTTATGTATTTGTAGGGCTAGGACTGACAACCCACACTCGCCACATGGTTCGCTGCAGTGTGGTCCTGTGGCACAGGATCAGCGTGACACCCCCACCACACACAAAGCACCTTTTATGTCTGGCAAGAGCCCAGCTGGCCCACAGCCATTCATAAGTGGGAAGGCTCTGGGTTCTCAGCTCTCAGTTTCTGCATTTATGTTTTCATGAAAAAGTCAGAAAGGAAGGGAGTGTTCCGCATTGGTCTGTGGCCTCCAGCTGGGGCACAGCGGCCTGTGCCCAGCACTAGGGCACCATGTGTGCCAGCTGCTGTTCTGTACCTCTTGGGGTTAGTGCAGCTTTCTGGCTGGGGAGTGGTGGGGGCCAGGTCCCTAGAGCTGCAGGACGAGGACAGAAACCAGGCATCAGATAGGCTGGTCCAGATGCAAAGGAGGAGAGGTGAGCATGAGTAGGAAACATCTGGAGCTAAGGACAAATTCTGACCTGCAGTCATTAGTGGAAAAGATAGTCTGTGTCATGTTAACTCAGCAGTGGGGTAGAAGTAGTATGTGGCATTTTTGGACACTTCAGTTTTCATAACCCTTTGTTTAGTTCATACCATAGTCCTATAATTGACCTAATTGACATTTTGTGCACAAGGAAACAGAGTCTTGCCTAGTGAGCAAGGGTCATAGAGGGAGGGAGTGGCAGGCTGTTTCTTGGTAAATAAAGCTGACCTTCCTGTAAAACAGGCCACCTGTGGGGTGGGTCCTGTTGGACCACAGGTAAGCCTGAGCCAGCTACGGCCAAGTGCAGCCAGAGGACCCTCTCTGAGGAAACCACCAGGCTACTGGGTGGTTCTGCACAGGGCTGGAAACTGTGGTGGCCATGTGACAGACACCAAGGAAAGCTGTGACATGTTGCCTACAAGTTCTGTCACTAGGTGGCCTATGTGTTCAACATTTGTTTTCCTGTTCTGTTTTTTTTTTTTCTGTGCTTTGGAGGTATCTGGAAGTTACCTTAGAGAGCCAAGAACATGTTGCTTTTTCTCTGATGCTACGCAACCCCAGGAAGGGACAGATATTGGGACTTTCAGCAATGGTCGTGTGGTGTGTCTGTCTGGGTCACACATCCAAATATTCATCTACTGAAGGAAGACACAGAATTCCAGTAGTGGAGGAGCAATTGTTATTGTCATCCTGGCTAGCACAGAGAAGATTCCAAAGAGCAGAGAGCATTTTAAGATTCACTATAGATCTACTAAGGATGAGCTTTGTGCCAGGCAGGTCTAGGCTCTGGTAAGTGAATGTGTCAGAATTCTTCCCACACCTCAGGCGTTCTTCTGGGTAGTTTAGGTGTTCTTCTGCATAGTGTTGTCCCTGAGCTTACCTGATGGGCAGGTCAACCAGATTCCCTCAGGTGGGGTGCAGGGGAACCTGCACCCAGATGCTGCAGGTTCGAGGCTTTGCACAACAGCCAGCGTGAGTTTACATATTAGGAAGGGCTGCAGTCACCTCTCGCTGCTTGTGTTCAGGCTGTGGTGCTGGAGGTCCTTGACATATTGAGATCTTTAATTTCAGCAGACAGGATCAGTTACTCATTTGCTATAGAAATGCACTCATCCCTTGAAAATATTGTAAATTTGTAATCTAACCAGAAAGAGGCTTGATGTTGGTAATTAATACTCACTGTGTGTGGGTAATGGATTTCAGGGCTCAAGTCCAGAAAATCACTGTGCTTCCTAGTTGTTAAATGATAGCTACACGGTGTCAAGCGTGGTGCAGCTACAGAGTAACCAAGTCTCCACTGCCTGTGCTGCCGTGCTGGAATGGCAGCTGCTGTGGAAGGGCCTCAGCTTGAGGGCTGTGAAGTGGGCCCCAGGCTCTGCATTTAGACTTCCATCTTGGCTAGAGGAAGGCCACCGTCATGTTTTGGGGACCATGATACTGTGTACAGAATATTCTTAAAAGTGATAGCACATGTAGATGGATGGCATCAAAGGTTAGAGGAGGGTACAACTAACTGCAGGAGTCTGTGGTGTCAGGAGAGATCCCTACTCTCCTGAGGGTGTTTGGAGTGGTGGGACTGTTGGGAGATGTAGTTGTGGTGGTGCCTGGCCTCCACGTGTGGTAAATGAACCACACACACACACACACACACACACACACACATGGGGG
>PVKA01043101.1:0-16993 GCA_004027165.1 Ctenomys sociabilis | reverse complement strand
CGATAACAGCCAACAAAATACGAAATGTAATAAAAAGCCTTCCAACAAAGAAAAGTCCAGGTCCTGATGGATTCACAGCTGAATTCTACAAGAAATTTATAGAAGATATAATTCCCACACTCCCCAAACTCTTCAATGAAGTTGAGAAGGAAAAAGTCCTCCCGAAATCATTTCTGGAGGCAAGTATAATACTGATTCCAAAACCAGGGAAAACAACCAAAAAGAACTACAGGCCAATCTCCCTCATGAACATAGATGCAAAAATACTCAACAAAATCCTGGCAAATAGAATACAGCTAATCATCAAGAAGATCATACACCATGACGAGGTAGGATTCATCCCAGGGATGCAAGGATGGTTCAATATTTGAAAATCTATAAATGTAATATGTTATATTAATAGACTGAAATCAAAAACCACATGATCATCTCAATTGATGCAGAGAAAGCCTTTGACAAAGTCCAACACTCATTCATGTTCAAGGTCATAGAGAAAATTGGAATAGATGGACTCTATCCTAACTTGATAAAAGCCATCTATGACAAAACAAAAGCTCATATAATCCTAAATGGGGAAAAACTGAAATCTTTTAAATCAGGTACAAAACAAGGATGTCTTCTATCACCCCTCCTATTCAATATAGTCATGGAATCCTTGGCAACAGCCATTAGAAAAGAGGGAAAAAGAAAGGGAATAAGAATAGGTAAAGAAGAAGTTAAATTATCATTTGCAGATGACATGATACTTTACTTGGAAGACCTCAAAAATTCCACCAAGAAACTACTAGGACAGGGAAATTCAGTAGCATAGCAGGATACAAAATCAATACTCAAAAGTCAATAGCATTCCTCTACACAGATAACAAGCACACTGCAAGGGAAACAATAGAAATAATACCTTTTACAATAACACCACAGAAAATGAAATACCTTGGGATTCACTTAACCAAAGAAGTCAAAGATCTTTTCATGGACAATTACAACACCCTAAGAAAAGAGATTATAGAGGATTTCAGAAAATGGAAAGATATTCCATGCTCCTGGATAGGAAGAACCAACATCGTGAAGATGGCCATACTCTCAAAATTGCTTTACAGATTTAATGCAATCCCTAACAAACTGCTACTAATATACCTCCAAGACATAGAGAAATCAATCCTAAAATTTATTTGGAACCACAAACAACCTAGAATATCAAAGGACAATCTTGGCCAATAACGACAAGGCAGGAGGCATCACAATTCCTGATTTGAAATTATACTACAAAGCCACTGTGATAAAATCAACATGGTATTGGCAACAAAATAGACCTGATAGATCTTCTAATCTATCAGTGGAATAGATTAGAAGATGCAGAGGCATCTACGAAAACACTTAGCCATCTTATCTTCGACAAAGGGGCTACACAAGCTCACTGGAAGAAAGATAGCCTCTTTAACAAACGATGCTGGAAAACATGGCTGTCTACATGCCGAAAACTAAAACTTGACCCAGCTCTATCACCATGCACTAAGTTAAAGTCAAAATGGATGAAAGATCTAAACATTAAAACAGAAACACTCAATCTTCTGGAAGAGAAAGTAGGAGGAACTCTTGAAGACATAGGGGTAGGTAAACAGTGCATGAACAAACATATATTCTCATGGGAAGCACTTGAAAGAATCAACAACTGGGATCAACTCTTCTTAAGGAGCTTCTGCATGTCAAAAGAAATTGTCAACAGAGTGAAAAGACAACCCACAACGTTGAAAAAATCCTAACTAATAAGCAATCAGACAGAGGACTACTGTCTAGAATATATAAAGAACTAAGATATAACAGGGCCCTCAAATTTAAAGACCCCATTCAGAAATGGGCATCTGAGATGCATACACACTTCTCAGAGGACAAAATTAAAGAAGCGAATAAATATATGAAAAAATGCTCCACATCACCAGCCATTCGTGAAATGCAAATAAAAACAACACTGAGATACCATCTCACTCCAGAAAGAATGGCTATCATAAGGAAATCAACCAACAACAGATGTTGGAGAGGTTATGGAGAAAAGGGAACACTTCTCCACTGCTGGTGGGAATGGAGACTGATACAACCATTGTGGAGGTCAGTGTGGAGACTCCTCAAAAGAGTAGGACTAGAAATCCCATTCTGAAAACATTGTATCATAGTGATATATGTGTACCTATGTTTATAGCAGTGCAATGTGTGATAGCAAAATCTTGGAAACAACCAAGATGTCCATCACATGAGGAATGGTTGAAAAAGATGTGGTATTTCTATATAATGGAGTATTACTCAGCTATTAAGAATGGTAAGTTTGAAGCATTTATACTGAAGTGGATGCCACTTGAACATATACTCAAAAGTGAAATAAACCAGACACACATGTGTAAATATCATATATTCTCCCTAGTATAAGAAGCGAAAAGCAGAAATTCAAAAGGAAACATACAACAACAACTAAAATCAATTGAGTCAGAAAAGGTAAAGTGAATGGCATATGCTGCAGGATACTAATCAGCTTTTCTTCTGGATGGTTAACAACCTAAGTTCACAAATCAGAGTTGGAGAAATAGAAGAGCCACAAGGCCAGCTAACATTTTGGCTCTAGCCTTTCAAGGTCAGCGAAGACTCAGGACATAGGAGAACCCATACCGCAACATCATGAAACTCAGTTGAGCTCCAAATTTTCTGAACAAGGAAATTATGGAGCCACAGAGGAAAGAAAGTAAAGTTCTATAGTGTGTGGGGGGAGAGTCACATGGAGAGAAAACTTTCTCTCAGGCTCTCACAGAGAGCAAACTGGTCAAGCATTGGCCGTGACTCGTCCACATGGATGACACAGACAAAGGATCTTCAGAATAAGGTACAGAACTACAAGATAAACCCTGAGGGGACTTCACTGACCTCATAAGAAACATAAAGTACATGTGTTGGTATATAAGTCTTGCTCTATCTAGGTCTTAACCATCCAGCAGAAAAGTATAAAAATGAAGTACACATTACGGGGCCATAATATTAAGGTGAGCTGTAAATGGCTATGGTCGACAACTTCTTTGAATAACTCACTATTGTTGCAGAATGCTGGACTGTGTTGGGTTGTGTTGAGTTCGAGCACCTAAGTTAGTTGAATGACAATGGAGTGCCCACCTTTGGCAGGTGTAGACAAAGGAAGGGGTACAGAAAGAAAAAATCATGATGTGTGTGTATAGACAGTACAGTTGGGATAGATAACGCTGTGCTTCTACATAATCCTATGAGAGGCCAGATTTGCACTGATGGTGGTTGGACAGGATATTATGTCGGCTTCTAGTACTATGGTCATCCACTAGGAAAATAATTATTGAATTTTTATATAATTCAGGTATAAAAAATAAGGTAAGTAAACAGCTACACTCTTAATTTACTGATAAGAGACATCTGCTATAATAATGTCTGTAAGTATAATATCGTGTATGCACCTTGTATGATACCAAAACAGTATGAAAACAGTTTGCAATGTATTAATTTATCGAATCTGTCTTGTTAAGGTGTCTTAAAACTGTCTGATTGATATTTGTACTTCAATGAAACAAAAAATAAATTAAAAAAAAAGAAATGGAAATAAATAAATAAAATAAATAAATAAATAAATAAATTTTGAGGGCTCCAACTAATGTGGTATGTGGAGGTGAATATATAGCTTTATACATATTTTTTTTAAAAAAGGCTAACATCAATTCTCTGCAGAACTACTTGAAGGGAAAAACAACAGTATATTACACTAAAGTGTGAAAATAATGGAAATATAAAACAGTAGATACTTAATGAAATAGCAAAATAATTTCCAGGGAGAAAATCAGCAAATTCAAAAGTGTGTTCTTTGAAAATATTAATAGAATAAGTTTCTATACTGAGATTGACCAAGAAAAGGGGCAGGGGGAGTTACCACTGTCAGGAGTTACAAGAGCAAGGGCCAGCCAGATAGCTCAATGGGTTAAAGTTCCTGTTTATGCAGACACAGGGACCAGGGTTCAATCCCCTGCATGCCATGCCACCTCTGCCCCTAAGCATACAGAGATGGTAATTGAGAGCGGGCGTGGTGGTGCATGCCTGTAATCCCAGAGATGGGGAGGCTGAAAGCAGGAGGATCACTACACAGATTACGAGTCTGATCTGTGTAGTGAGACCCTGCAGACCCTGTACTACATATAATAGGAGTTATAAGAGCAAACAAGCATTAAAGGGAGAACAAACATTGTGCTGATGGATTTTAAATTTTTGATGGAATGGGCAAATTTTTTAATAAATGAGACTGACCTAAAAACAAATAGAAATCTGATAATACTACAGCAACAGGTAGAAAGCAAGTACATAATCAAAATCCTTGCTAAAGAACATTTCAAGCTGTACAGGTTTACTGGTAAATTCTACAAACACCAGAGAAAGAAAACTATGCAACTTCCAATATTTCTTTCAGAAAAATGTAACAGGAATATACTACCACACTTTAAAGAAATACAACCAGGATAGGATAAATATCAAAATGCTCATTGTAAAATATCTGCTTATATGATTTTGGGGGAAGGTTATATGGGTCCAGAGTGGACACCGCAGGCTGAAAGGGCAGAGGTTGAAGTTTCTGTCTAAAGGTGACATTCACAGTCTTCTGAGAAGTCTCAGCTCTGAGCCTTTGGATGACTGAGCCAGGATCACCCATATTACCTAACATAATTGTCCTTACTTGAAATCAACTAATTATGGCCTTTAATTACATTTAAAAAATACTTTCACAGCAACAAACAGATCACTACTCGGCTGCCTAACTAGGAACTACAGACTAACCAAGCTGACACAGAAAACCATTTATCAAAAGGAGAAAACACTTCCAAACTCCTTTTTTATGAGGCCAGGGTAACTTTGACAAAACATTACAATAGAAGAAAATGAGACATTCACATTCTTTGGGAACAACTGATACAGAGTTCATGAAAAATACTAACAAATTTAATACAATCATGCATTTATTAAAAAATACTATCTCACGACCAAGTGGAATTTATCCCAGGAATACAAGGCAAAATTAACTTCCAAATATCAATCAGAATATTTACCACAAGAAAAAAAAGAGAATAATAAGATTATCTGAAGAGTTGAAGAAAAGCACTTGTCAAAATTAAACACCTATTTTTAATTAACAAGTTTTAACTCAAAAAATCAGAAATTAAAGGAAGTTTTTTTTCAATTTGAAAAAAAAAAATCTACTGAAAACACACACCTACACACAACCATGATGTACATCTTTCTTAATGAGAAACCACTAAAAGTCTTTCCCCTCAGAATAAAAAAGGTAATAGAAGTACAAGCGATAGCAATAAGCTAAGAAAGGGACATAAAAGCCAGAAATATTAGAAAGAAATAAATCTTTCATTTATGTAGCTGATATGACTGTGTAGGTAGGAAATTCTATAGAATTAAAAGACAATCCCCAGTCTAACAATTCCAGCAAATATAAAGTGAATCCAGCAACTTCACTGACACAATTCTGACATACACAAATCGACTCTATTTCTTTATATTAACAACCAACTAGAGAATACTCAAGCAGTCAACTAGAGGATACTTAAAACAATCCCATAAATAGGAGAACATCAACTACCCAGGAATAAATGTAACCAAAGGAGTGTAAGATGTCTAGATCAAAAACTAGAAAACATTATTTGAGAAAAATTAAAGATTTAAATAAATGGGCATAAAATATAGCATAGTAATGACTGAAAGGTTAAACACTGTTAAGGTCATCAGATTCCCCGCCTTGATCTATGGCTAAAAGTCAACACTAATCAACCTCCCAACAAAATTGTTCCCTAACCCAGAAGCAAAACTTTAAAAAAAACTTTTCAGTGGGCAAATTGACTGTGGAACTTTAAAGATTCCAGAATGCTCAAAACAATCTCAACAAAGAAACAGAGTTAAAGAACTCATATTGGATTTCAAGGCTTACTGAAATGAACAATAACCAAGAGCCAGTAGTAATGACATAATAGCAAACATATCAGTGGACCAAAATGAATGAAAAAGACCTGCTCACAAGCAGTCAACTACGGTATCAAGACAACTTAATAGGATTGATCATGCCTTGGAGAAAAAATAAACCTCAACCCCTAACTTCTTATGCCATACACCAAAATTAATGTTAGTTTTTTTTATAGTAAACACAAATCTGCCTTATAACCTAGCAACCTGATCTCTAGTTATTTTATGTAAAAAGAATGAAAATGTATCTTTAAGCACTTCCATGAGAAGCCTCACTGCTACAAATATGGCAATAACACAAATACCCATCAGCAATAAAAAGTTAAAATGAATCTGGTACCTTTACTCAGTGGACTATGAGAAAACAAAGAAAGGGAGGGAGGAAAAGAAAGAAACCACTAACACATGCAAGGAAATAAAAAAGCTTGCATTGAACAAAAGAAAACAAAACAGCCATAGAAAACCCTGACTGTACCAATTCCATGTCTACAGAGGCCAGCACCAGGAAAAGAGATCCATGTAGACAGAAACAGGGGAAGGGCAGGGTGTGTAGAAACTGACTGCAGAAGAACAAGGAGATCTGCTGGGAAGAAGAAAATTTTATCTTATTTTAGGGGGTGGCAACGGAGATTTACTCAATTATCAAAACTCATCAAGCCAAAAGAAAATATTTCTTTTCTTGTTTGCCAATTACATCTCAATAAAAACTCTGGCAAGGTGAAAAATAAATATGCCATTGCCATTCCATTCCTATCCCTATGAGCACGCTCAGGGATTGGGCAGCGCATACGAGCACAGCCACCATGCCCAGAGGTGACCGCTGAGGGTGCGCTGGTGGTCTGCAAGGGGAGACGTACAAGAACGAACAGTAGCCAGCATGGGCCGTCGAACACACAGGTCTCCCGAGCCGTGGGTGGCCTAACTCTCTCACGGTGTAGCTGTCCCTCTGCTGCATCACTTGTGTCAGGACTGAACGTGGATGACACAGAACACTCAACCAACAAACTCAAGAGAAAGAGCCATGAGAGGCAAGTGAGTCACACAACCCACCACATGGGAGACAGCCCAGAGCCAGGAGGTATGAAAATGACCTCTGTGCCATGTCAGGTCGAAGGGACACATCCATGTATCACCAGTAAGTGCAAGATTTTAAATAAAGCTCATGAGCCCAACACTTGTTCAGCAAACACATCAAGTACATAGACAAAAATGAACGTAATCAAGAACAGCATATGGAGATTCTAAAGGTTTCAAACGAGTAAGTATTTATCCCTTTCCCTTCCCTAAAAACTGTCCATTTTATCATTACTAAGGATAGAAGATGGCAAGAGGAGAATGCACTGCGAGTGGCCACTTGTGTTTTACCATGGACATCATCCAGTTATAGCCAGGGGTGTGAAGTTCCACGCTCTGCAGAGTACCACTAGGCTTGATAAAAATGAGAACCTTCATTTTTTTTTTCTTTAGGTCTTAATTAGCTTCTTGTTGAACTAGAACCATTATCGTTATAGTGCACATGCTGGGACAAACTGGAACACTAGCTGCCAGCCTGGACATCTGGGAGGGTCCCTGGTGACTACCTGTCACCAGGCTGACGAGGATGGCGCTGCTATGTGGGCCAGAATCTCATTGAGCAAAAGAAAGGACCATATCATTTTTCACTTTAAAAGAAGAAGGGGGCTGGTGTGAATCCTATTGCCCTGATCACAGAAACCAACAGGTCAAGAGCTGGTCTATATTCCCAGGAACCTATATCATGACGGACTCCCCCATTTACAACAAGGAAGCCACTTTCACCTGGCAGCTGGCGTGAATCCTTATCTCCAGGGCTGGCATTTTCACAGACTACTTCCTTCTTGCAAGTGCACTGCCTAAAACTCTTTTGTTGATTTTTGGAAGCAGGAAAACACTGCAATCCGGTTAAAAATGGCCGAGTTTACTTTTAAACAATTGGTTAAGACAGAGATTTTAGAAACAAGGACGAGGCAGCCTCACTAACAATCCCTTTTGTCCAACAGGGATTTGAGGGTAGGGGTGGGGGCAGGGGTGAACAAACCGTAGAAATCTCAAAATGACAAAGTCATTGTGTGGGGTGCTTTCTACACACTTTCCCTGCCATCTCTGCACAATGAGATGCAGGGGTCAGTGGTACCGAGACAAGTCAAGGCGGCTCCCTTCTCAGGCAGTGATAAAAGCTGGTGACCCAACCCATCATCCTTAAATCTCAGGCTGGCTTTGTTCTCAACATCCATATGCAACGGCTTTTTCTCAGCACTCCCCGCTGTGCCCCAGGAAGAAATGACTGGAGACACCTCCTTCACATTCTCTTTCACTTGGGCGTTTTCACTTCATAAAGCTGCAGTCCATGTGTTTTGTGAGTGGGGAGGAGGAATGACACATTCCATGGTGGTCTCCACTGCTGCCTGCATTGGTGGCTCAAGTAGCCTCAGGATTAGAGCTTTGTGTCCCATGAAAGGATGTGAAAAGTCAGTTATTGAAGCTCAGTCAAGCTGTTGATTTTTTTTTGAATGAGGGGTGTGTAGGGAAGAAAGGTTTTGCAACTCAGTTTTCCTCACTAAGTTACATTTCACTGAGGGCAGCAGTGTTCAAGTTTGTATACTTGTAGTAGTCTTAACTTAAAGAAATAACTAAAATGCCTATATCTCATCTCTGCACTGTACCTTTATTTTTATCTGCTTTGCTAGTGAGACAACCTCTTGAAGCCATGTTTATGACAAGAATACTAAAGACGGGTGAGATAGCTCAGCAGACTAAGCACCAGCTTAGGCAAGCACAGGGACTGGGGTTCAACCCCAGGCACCCCATGCTGTGCTGACCAGGCGTGGTGCTGCATGCTTGTAATCCCAGCTCTGGCAAGGCTGAAAATAGAGGATCACTATCAGTCCAAGCTGGGTAGTGAGATCCTGTACCAAATACATAAAAAAATAAAAAAGAAAAGAATTCTGTAAGATCGAGTTTCTTTGCGCAACGTTATTAAGGACCATGGAAGTTCTGGAAATAGTATGAAAATTAAATTAGTATATTCAGTGTTCAACGGTCTATTCTAAAAACAACTGACTTTGACTGAAGTCTTTAGGGAGAATAATCCTCGAATCTGAGACACAAACTTACGTGATGTTTATGGACCTAATGTCTGATAATTACCTTAATGCAGTATAAGGCAACACAACGCTATCACTGGACTATTTTTCCACTTAAAAATAAGTGCCTTAAAAAATATCCTTTATTTAGTAAATGTTATATGCTTGTAGGATATGCTATGATTTTATTGGCAGGACACTGGGATGTCACTTGTATAAGGCCCTGAATTAGATCCCTTGCACTACCAAAAAATAAAAATAAAGTTAATCGGTCATGGTGGCACTTGAGTCCAGTTGCAGTTGCTGGGTAGGCTGAGGCAAAAGGACTGCATGAGCCCCGGGTTCAAGGCCAGCCTAAGTACCAGAGTGTGACTCCCTCTCTAAAACGAAACTGACTGAAATGGCATTTTACCCTCACAATGACTATAAAGTAGGCATGATTCTCCCAGTATTCCAGAGGTGCCACATGTGACTTTGGAGGACAGATGCAGTGACCGGCAGATCCGTCAGAAAGCAGGATTCCAAGGCTGCTCCACTCCAGCTCATCGAAGTCTTCAACATCACTGGCACTGTGAGTGCTCTCCAGCCACGCACACTCGTACTCTGGATAGCACACACAGCCTCCACACAGGACCAAGCGCACTGGCAGAAGCAATATCCAGAGCCCTTAAGTGTCCTTTGAGGAAATGTACTAGAACAGACTATATACATACAAGCCTGTTCTGTCCTGCTTTCTTTCTTTCCTTTGGAATACAAAACAGTTCCAGTTTTTCCAACAGCCATAATTTGACTAGGGAGACACACAGGAACCTAGCAGCTTTGCAAGTTGGTCCATTGAGTGTCTGAGATGCAGCACAGCTTCACGCTACTGGGCTATGGGGTCAGGAGGGCCTGCTGCAGGCATGAGCCATGCCGCGGGGGACCACTATTCAGAGGCGAGAGTTGGCACTAATTTTGCCTGGCCTTCCTAGGTCAATGTCTCAAATAGAAGTGTGCCCATGCCACTGTCCCCTTCCCAGCTTCCCCATGTTTCTGTAATCCACCATTCTGGCAGCTCCTTCTGCTGAATATTCTTCTACTCAATTCCCCAAAGCTAAAGTCTGTGCTTAAGACAAAAGCCTCTCTGAGATCAACCCCTCCTGGGCCCATCCACCTCCTCTAATGGCCCTCAATGCAGCAGTCCTACAACAGGGCACCCTTGCACACACCCCAGGATCCTAGGGCTCCTTCTGGCTATGCTGCCTCCTCGCTTCCTTGTGCGTGTCCAGGGGACTGCTTCCCCCAACAGGTTTCAGAAGCCCCGTTACTCCTATGATCTGAAAATACAGTTGACCAGCTCAGAAATAACACAAAACCTTAAAAATCTGGCTTTAACGTAAAAGCACATACAAGTTGAATGCTGGAGTTTCTTGTGGCTTTTCTTTTGAAAAATCACATCTATCATCGTCATCTCTAAACTTCAAGACACACAGGAAGCTCTGAGTAGAGTCCTCCTATAGTCCTGCAACAGTTCCCTCCCTCACCATGTATTATTCTCTTCCATACTGAATACCTAATTAATCTGTCAGTAAAAAAATTTTTTCAGAACTGGGGAGTGAAGCTAGAGCCACCGCCCTAAGCTACATCCCCACTTCTACCATCACCAGCCCCTTTTCAGAGCCAGAAGCAAGTAGCACCAGTAAGTTCAAGAAGAATCACAAGCGACTCTGGGTGCCATATGGGCTAGTGGAGACAGCCACTACCAAGGAATGAGGGAGTAGCGCACAGCTGAGGACTGAGAGGAGATGGGTAGATTTCATGGGAGTAGTTGCTAACTTCTTCATCCGATGTACCTCACTTGCTTGCAAAGGAATTAAAAGCACAGGCAATAGGTATAGGCACTTAGGAGCAAGGAAATCAAAAAAGTAGGTAAAGGTTAGCATTCATCCCTGGGGTTCAAGGACACCCCAAGGGGGTTGAAAGACAAGTTCAAAGTTGCTATCTCAACTTTCAGCTTCACCCAAAGAGGTATAAAGTTCTATTTGCAATGTCACTGGTATCCAGTAACTTCCTCCACAATCATCCTGAAAATGGGACTTTAATCTCCACACATGGCTAGGTTTCCACTGTGCACCTTGGGGCAGAGGAGATAGCTCAGGGGAATAAGCACTTGCCTGGCAAGTATGAGGGCCTGAGTTCAATCCCTGGTTCTACCTAAAAACAAAAGCAAAACAAAACAAAAAAACCCTGGGCACCTGGGTGATGACGAATGGAGCACCAGGGACCCACCACCAGGGAGAATGAATAGAAATGGGCTGAGTGGGGGAGCAAGCACAGTGTGCCCAGGAAGAGGCGGCCTGCTGCCCAGCCCCGAGTGCAGCAGCAGCGCAGCCCAGAATCCTCTGCTGCAGGCTTCTCTCGGTGACACAGCGATGGAAAGATGTATTCAAACAGGAGCCTTTCTGGGAGAAGCGCAGAGAGCAATCGGAGACAAGCAGACTGCTGGCCTTGCTTATTTCCAGCAAAGCCCACCAGCTGGGAGAGCAGTGTCACCAAAGGTGAGAGCCATACACACACCTCTCATCCTCGCAGTCCCTTGAGGTGCCACCGTGAGCTACCTCTCCCTGCTCAAAGACCTTAGGCAGGTCCAACTTTCTATAGGCCCAACTGTAAGTGTCTCCGAAAAGTCTTGCAGACTGGCTAACACATCACAGAACCACTGCCCAGGTGCCACACTGGCCTCGGTTCACAGTTAAGGAATATCTCAAGTTATTTGCTGTGAAAGGACAATCATGCGGAACAGCTGCTCCTCCGAGGGCAGGCGTGTGTTCTAGGTACAACAGCCCCTTCCTGTGTCACAGTTGGACTTTCATGGGCTCACTGTTTCGCGGGTTTTAAAAAAAATATTACCCTGAATTATTTATTGCGGATTTTTCGCTATATCGCGGGATTTTGCAGTACCATACAGTATACGTATGTCGTTAAAATTATGTAGGTTTACAAGTTTAAAAAATGGCTAAGGGGCCGGGGAGATGGCTCAGTGGAATAAGCGCTTCCTTGGCAAGAGCAAGGGCCTGAGTTCAATCCCCGGTTCCGCAAAAAAAACAAGTTTCTTACAGGTTCTTTTGGGGCTGGGAAGATTGCTCAGTGGAATAAGCGTTTCCCTGGCAAGTACAAGGACCTGAGTTCAATCCTCAGTTCTGCCAAAAAAAAAAAATGGCTAAGAACATTAGAAGTGTTTTTAAAAGTGGGAAAGGTTTGTAAGAGTATGAGAAGGGCTTATAAAGCCTTAAAATATATATAAATGTTAAATATAACGTCACTCCTTTGCTGATTTTCACGTACTGCAGGGGTGTCTGAAAAGTAACCTTCACAATAAATAAGAAACCACTGTATACAAACGCACAGAGTAGTGACAATCTGTGCTGTCAGGAATCAAATATCTCAAAAGTCTTATGTCATAAAAAGAAACGTTACCACTGCAAAATGGGAGGGTTTGTTTAGAGCCTTTTTTGGTCATTTTGTTTGTTTTACGCATTTAGTACAGGGTCTACAGCGTCTCACTATATAGGTCAGACTCCTAGTGATCCTCCTGTTTTCAGCCTCCCAAGCACTGGGATTACAGGCCCGCACCACCACGCCCAGTCTCAGCCATGACTCATTGCGTGCCGGGGACGGGGGCAGGGACGGGGTCGGCACAGCAGGCCAGGGATTAAGCCTGGCCGCTGTGCTCTGCCTGAACAGGTGCTTCAGTCTGCTAATCCATCTGGCCAGCCCATTGACCATTTTTTAAAATTCCAAAAACAAATTGCTACTTGGGCATTTGGTTCAATTAAACAGAAAACTTACAACTAAAAATGATATATTTACTTTTGTAATTCATGCATCATGGTCAGTTCTTAAATTTACCTTGAGTATACCTGTGTACTTTCCTATAAAGCTCAAACTTCCAATTAATAATACAATATAGAATGGCCTGTTGTTAAGTCTTAGTAGTTAAGTTAAGCTTCAATCTGTAGAATTGCATATTTATTTTTTTTAAATATGTTTACCTTTGCCATAGCTATTTTTTCTTCCTTGTTTACACAGCATTACGGAGAGCTATGCTCAGCACCACCCAAACATACACACATCAATACGTCATGAGGATGGGCTTCCACTTCCTGATGCCCTCACCTACAGATCCTCAGGGCCTCTGGAACACAGGGCTAGATCGAGCCGATGATAAAGGTAAGGAAGTGGCAGCTCCCTACCCTGCCCAGCCAGGCATCCCCGGTGTGTGGGAGTTCCTGCCCAGACTGCTGGAAGGTGAAGCCCAGCCAGTAAAGGGCCACCTCCCCCTCTGGGGACAGACCCAATCCAGCCAGTGTGGCCTTGGGGGTGAAAGGGTAGGTACTGACCTGCGCAGACCTCGGGGCATTCTACAAAATATAGCCCAAGAGCCTTTGCTTTAAGAGATTACATATCCAATTGGTGATGGAAGACTTGAAAATTTTCAAAGGACAGGAAAACAGCCCATGAGCAGACCACAGAAGCACTCATCTCCTTTTGATGAATCTGGTATCTTTCCTTTGATTAAAATGTCCCAGCAACTTATTTCCTACTGTGTCCAGAATAGAACCCAAGTCTTGCCCTGGGCCTGGAGACCTCTGAGACCCAGATCTGCCCTCCTGTGACAGTTCCTCTCCTGGGCACAAGTGGCTCCAGCACCTATCCTCCTTGCTCTCCCCAGCTCTGCTTTGCTGTTTCCTTCTGATTTTTGGAGCTCAGTGTCACCTACTCTATTGGCCACCCTAATCCAAGTGACCCCTTAGCTTCTCCTGAACATGCTGCGAGGATGCTGAATTTGGTGTGTTCATTTTTATCAGTTAATCTGCTATCTAGTTATCCCTGCTCCAGGATGTCAGTTCTTGGAAGCCAAAGTCCAGTTCACTCATGCTTTATACTCTAATCCTACAAAAGCAGGGGGTACACAGGCAGCATCCCATAAATACTAACTCACTGCCCACAACAGAGGTGTCAATGAGAAAAGCAAATGACATACACTTGGTGCAGGGCTCAGCCATATGTAATGCAATCCCTTTCCTTTCGTAGGACAGAGAAGACTGTCTTACTACCAAGCTGACTGCTAATGAGAAGTGTCACTAATGGCAAAGAGACTCATGCCAGCATTGAAGAATGAAGAAGTTATATGTGAGGCTTATACACGTAGAAACACAGAGACGCACACACACCCAGACACACAGATGCAGCACGGGCACATGCAGGCACATGCATGGACACACGCACACACAGCTCAGGAGGCTGGTAGTTTCCTTTTTGGAGCTGAAAGACAGATCAGACTTCAGAGCTAGGGAATCTGCTTTTTTTAATCACACAAACCTCAGGCAAATGAAATGAAACAAATATATGCAGATGCAGGTTCCAAGAGGATGCTACACAGTGAGAAGAGGGCCTGAGTCCCTGCTGTAGGGCCAAGGACTCTGCTGGTCTCGGAGGAAGCCGTAATCTGATTATCCATTGAGGAGCCTCCCTCTTTTATGACATATTAAAAGTCTGTGGTTCAGGCGAGAAAATCTAGTTAAGTACTGAAATCAATAAAGACACCCACATTTCCAAGCAAAAAACAAAGGTATCTGCTGATTTCAGAGGACCAGATGCAGACTAACTCTATTTACCACAGGCAAAGACAGAAGGCACGAAAAATTAACAACAGGCAGGGCTTCCTCACAATTGAAAATGTTACATACAATACCTGAGACTTCATTTACGGGCAGGAGAAGGAATTAGCAGAGGAAAACGGACACCAAATTAATTCTTCAGGAGTAATAAAGAATTATCACAGTGTATCAGATACACCAAGGACGGGGACGATCATCCAAGCAGGAGTCAGAACACACTCCACATGGTGTAACCTTTAAAAACACGGATTCCCCCTCAGTGGGGGACAGGGAGCAGCACAGAAGCCTCCAGCAACGGGGCTGCTCACCACCACAGGCCTCTTCTCTTCTCATCTCTCTCAAGGGCTCCGTCCTGTCATCACAGCGGGCCAGGTCTTCGAGTGCTACACTCCCCCTTCCATTGCCCTGGGACAGTGCTCAGAAAATGAGCGTTGGAACTGACAAGGGTGACCCCGTGGGAGCCTCAGGGAGAGGCCTGTGAGGGCAGGCACCCGCTGTCCCATCACTGAAGGGAGGGAGGGAAGGGGCCTGGCCGCAGCTGACGGCACTCCAGCACCTGCCCTTCTAGGCTCAGCTGCATAACAGCACACAGGCTGAGCCCAGTGAGCGATCAGGAAGGAATATGGGGGAATGTGCCGTGAGAAACACAGAGGGGAATCACAAACTCTTTTTACAAATCAGATTTCTAATACAAATGTTTTTCTTTTAGAAACAGCTTCAAGATTTTCCAGCATACATCTAACCACAAATAAAGCCTAAGATAAACCAAATACCTAAAATTTTTGTATTAAAGGTATGACTGAGAGGGCAGAGCAGGGCAGTCGCTAGGAGCCAGCCTCTGAACTAAAGGTATGACTGAAAGCTCTTAACAGTTAAATTTTAAATAAAATGTGGGTAAAAGATTACAAATATGGTTCTACTAATAATCCAATCATTATTTTAAGAAAATGAAGAGACAGGGCCAGGGAGTTGGCTCAGCAGAATAAGTGCTTCCCTGGCAAGCACAAGGGCCTGAGTTTAATCCCCAGTTCTGCCAAAAAAAGAAAATGAAGAGCTATATTCAGCTGCTGCTGTTTTTAATATTAGGAAGTCCAACCCTTCAAAATGTGAGATTCAGTAGTCTCATCCACACATTTCTTTGTTAACTTACCCAAATACAGATCTTTCAAAGACCTGATTCCTATTCAGTGGATTTTCCACCATCATTAATTTCTCATATCTGAAGTCTAATTGACCATCTTTATAATGTGTGTATTCTGCTTCCTATTTTCATAAGAATATGTAGTTGCCGCCTATGATGAATCATTCATTCTATAGTATTTTGATAGATAATGTGGTTTTAGAAATATTGAGCCTGGCGTGGTGGTACATGGCTCTAAGCCCAGAACTTGGGAGTGCAGCAGAAGGACAGCAGCCTGGACAACCCAGTGGGACCTTGTCTAGGAAAAGAAAAAGGCCCTGGGTTCAATCCTAAGTACTTTTTTAAAACTTTTAAAATTCAAAAGTGCTTACAATAGTTGAAAAAGCAAATAATCAAAACATATTGGAACACCACTTTCTTTTCTTTTTTAAAAATATTTTATTTGGTCCGGGGTCTTGCTACACAGCTCAGACTGATAGTGATCCTCCTACGTCAGCCTTCCCCGCTCTAGTGTACCACCACACCCAGTTCTGGGCGTCCAGAATAGCATGAGGTACCAGGGATCGAACCCACATCCTTGCACTTGCCAGGCAGGCACTTAGACCACCAAGCTATCGCCCCAGTCCCAAAGTAGGGTTTTTTTTTTAAATCTTTTATTGAACCTACTTTCTAAGCCAGTTGTATACTGCTTGCCCCTGGCATTATCCGACAAACCTGTGGCTGTAGACAGCCCACTAAATGCTTTCCAGCGATAAACCTATATCATACACTTAAAAGCATCCTGAAGTTTTATCTTGCTAATCACCAGGTCAGTGAAAACCCACCTCTCTTTGGTCCCCAGTGCTGCCACTACCCGCGCAGGCACCCAAGTCTCAGCACCCCCAACCCCACTTTGAAGCAGGAGAGCAACAAATGACACACATCTTCAAAATCAGCAGTGTCTCTGTTGCACTGATCCTGATCCTTAGCAATATCAACAACAAGCAAAAGCCACAAATGTTCACCCAAATACAAATCTTTTGCTGAAGCCTAAGGGATGAAGTTACAGCAATACCTTCTCTCTTGCTGGAGAATGT
>PVKA01043099.1:0-16988 GCA_004027165.1 Ctenomys sociabilis | reverse complement strand
CTCACTATGCAGTTCAGGCTGGCCTTAAGCTCACTTTGTAGCTCAGGCTGGTCTCGAACTCACAACAATCCTCCTGCCTCCGCCTCCCGAGTGCTGGGATTACAGGCATGCGCCACCATGCCCGGCTTTTTTTTTTTTCCCTGGTACCGGGGATTGAACTCAGGACCTTGAGCTTGCCAAGCAAGCACCTATTCTACTGAGCTATCTCCCCAGCCTTCCTTGCCACTTAAGTGTGCTCCTAAATCTCACTTCGGCCGAGCATGGTGGCGTATACCTGTAATCCCAGCACTTGAGAGGCTGAGACAGGAGGATTGCTGCAAATATGACACCAGCCTGGGCTCCAAAGTGAGCTCAATGCCAGCCTGAACTGCATAGCAAAAGCCAAAAAACAAAAACAAAAACAAAAAAACTTACTTCGCTTGCCATGAAATGGAGATAACCACTCTTCTCTTCAGGGTCACAGAGAGGCCTGAATGTGACCTGCATAGCAGTCCCAGCAGGAACTTGGCAAAGCAGGTGTATCTTTATGTTTCTGTTTTGCAGTGCTGGGGATCAAACCCAGAGTGCCATGTAAGCAAAGCAGGTACTCTACACTGAGCTACACCTTAAGCTCCTTTTCTGCTTAGTTGTTTCTGCACTGCTGAGGACTGAATCCAGGGCCTCCCACTTGTGCTAAGCAAAGACCCTACCACTAAGTAACACCCCCAACCTTTTTTTTTTTTTTTTTTTTTTTTTGGCACTACTGGGGACTAATCCGTGGGGCCATCACACTGAGCTCCATCTCTGGCCCTGTTTAGTTTGAGACAAGACTCCCTAAACTGTCCACGCTGGTCTCTCAAACTTGCAATCCTCCTGCCTCAGCCTCCTTCACAGCTGGGCAAACAGGTAGGTGCTGCGCCTGGCTCTTTTCCCCACTCACAGTGCTCTCTGACTGCTCCTAATCCAAAGCCCTGGATTCTAAAGATTCGCATTCAGGGTCAAGCTCTGCCACTGAGGCATATCTATAAAAACTTCGAATAAGTGAGCTGTCATTAAAAGCTAAACGCGCCTCCACTTGTGAGAATCACAAGGACCTGTCGGGTCTTCTTGCCCCCTCCCTACTAATCCTAAGCAGCGGTAGGCACCACTCTTGTCGCCGACCGTGCTCAACCATCCCCCAGTGAAGGGTAAACCAAGGGCAGGAGACAAAAGGCCGTGTGCTCAAGGCCGCACGGGAATTAAGCGTGACCCCCAGGATCCTGGAGCTCTGGGAAGAAACACAACGTCCTCCTCTGGCCCGCGCCCTTCAGGCAGGCCCCAGGGCACCGCTGCCTGGCCTCGCTGCGTCTCCGTCTCCGGAGGTGCAGGGCGCTCTCAGGGCCGTCCAACAGTCCTCACCATGGTCCCGAGCTGCTCCCGCGGCGGCTTGGAATGCACCTGGGCACGCGGCACTGGGAGCCTCCGGGCCCGGCCTGTCAGACCCCTCAGCAGCGGCGTCAAGAACGACATGACAGAACGGACTAGACCACCAACCACGGCCAGCCGCAGCGCAAGGTCAAAGCAAGATGGCTGTGCCCGCAGGAAGTTCTAGAGCTGGGCAGGCTGGGAAACTGTGGCCCGGAAGTCTCTCGGAAATGACGCAGCACGTCTCTGGCCCGCCCCTGGATGAATTGGGCGCGTTCTTCAAGACAACCAATCGAGGCCGTCCTACCTGAACGAGGCAGAGGAAGGCGTTCCCTTGGTTATATCCCGCCTTCAAAACGGCCTATCTTGGTGAATGACATCTACGTCCACCCAGTCATATAACCAAAAAATCTAAGCTTGGTTGTTCATTCTTCTCTCCATTCTTACTAGACAGTCATTTCTTTTTTTTTTTTTTTATTTGCGGAACCGGGAATTGAACTCACGCTTATTCTACTGAGCCATCTCCCTGGCCCCTAGACAGTCATTTCTGACCTGTTGCCCCTAACTTAATAACTGAACTCTTTCCACCCGTTACACGTTTTCAATTCCAGTGTTCATGCCTAATAGGCAACTTCCTTTATCCTTCCCTTTCTTCGTCCCCTTTTTTTGGGGGTGGGGGTTCTTTTGACAGCTCAGACTGGCCTGGAACTAAGAGCGATCCTGCCTGAGCCTCGAGTGCTGGGATAACAGGTGGTGTGGCCTCGAGCCCAGCTTTTTCCTTTATCCACTTCTACCCTCTCACTATCCATCTCTCTCTCCCATCTTGCTTTTTTAACTGTACGTCTGACCTAGTCAGTCACTTTCAGTGGATCCTACTGCTTTCTACACGAGTTCCGGTTCTGGATATCACCTTCCATCTAGAATTGGAAAGAACAGTTCTAGAGAGAGAGCTGGGTGACTTGCTCAAGGCCATGCAACCTGAGCCTGCCAAGAGCAAATCTACACCAAAAACTTTCAGGCTGGGGGCCAACCACAAGACAAGCAGGATTTTAGGCATGTGCTGTACCACTTAAGTATGCTCCAGCCAAACACCTATACTTTCAACCACCACACAAAGATGCAAATTTCCCAAAGTTCAAGTTTTTAAGGGTTTTCATTTTTGAGACAAGGTTTAGCTATATGTTTTTTTTTTTTTTTTTTGAACCGGGGATTGAACTCAGGTCTTTGCCCCTGCACTTGCCAGGGAAGCACTTATTCCACTGAGCCATCTCCCCAGCCCCTTATATATGGTAGTTGAGGCTGGCCCCAAATTCACAGTGATCCTCTTGCCTCAGTCTTACAGGTGCTGGATTACAGGTGTGCAACATCCCCCACCCCCATCAAGAAGCTCCAGCTTTGACACTGAGGTCAAAGACCGCCAAGATGTATGTGGTATGCTGGCGACAGACTGGGAAATAGGAACTCTGAAGAGAAACTTCAGCTCCTGGAGGTTGGGTCACAGAAAGGTGACAATGAGCCATGTCCCTGAAGGCAAGCTATGCCTCAGCTTCTTCTGGAGATGTTCCCAAGTCTCAAACTTACCCGGATCTCTTCATCCCTCTCCCACCTTCTTGGCTTCCATTTGTATTTGTCTAGCAGCCTTTTTTTCTTTTGAACTGGGTTTCATGGGGGCCAGGGAGATGACTCAGTAGATTAAAAGCTTGCGTGGCAAGTGCAAGGGTCTGAGTTCAATCCCTGATTTCACCAAAAAAAAGAAAAAAAAAAAAAGCAAACAGGGTTTTACTATGCAGTTTAGGCTGCCTTGAGCTCACTCTGTAGCCCAAGAGGGCCTCAAACTTGGAACAATCTTGCCTCAGCCTCTGGAGTGCTGGGATTACAAGTGTGAGCCATGACTCCTGGCACATCTAGCAGTTTTAACCAGCCCACCGTCAGGCACCAGGTCCCATGTCCTTGCCTCGAACCCTGGCAAACAGCCCAGAACAGATGCACCATCCTTATGGGCATGGTACTGGTAAGGTGCCAGCTGCCTACCACAAGGGGTGAGGATCTGTTGTTGCCCTCCTGCTGGGCTTATCTGGTGCCTAGAAATAAAGCAGTAACTCCCCAGTGAGAACAAGTGAGGCAACTAATCTAGATACAAAGTTCCTTGGCCCAGTACCCAAGGAGTTCAGAAGAGGATCATAGAGAGATCTAAATCTTAATTTTTTTTTTCTTCTTTCTGCAGTACCTGGGATTGAACTCAGGACCCTGTGCTTGCCAGGCAGGCACTTATTCCACTATTCTCCCTAGCCAAGGTGGTGCATGCCTGTAATCCCAGCGCTTGGGAGGCTGAGGCAGGAGGATTGTGAGTTCGAGACCAGCCTGAGCTACAAAGTGAGCTTAAGGCCAGCCTGAACTGCATAGTGAGACCCTGTCTCAAAAAGACAAAAAAAAAGTTCTAAATCTAACATTGACTAGCTGGATGACAGTGAGAATGTCCCTTTCCCTATATGCAAAATAGGCATTAATGAGAAGTCCAGGACCAGGGAGATGGCTCAGTGGAATAAGCACTTCCTTGGCAAGTGCAAGGGCCTGAGTTCAATCCCTGGTCCCACAAAAAAAAAAAAAAAAAAGCAAATGCATTTGAAAAGTCCAGTAGGAGAAACTGTTGGAAGCAGTGGTTTCAATGGAAAAAATGTAACTTGGGAACTGGGTATGATGGCACAGTCCTATAATTGCAGCACACTGTCTGAAGCAAGAGGATCTCAAATTCAAGCCTAACCTGAACAACTTGATGAGACTACATCTTAATTAAAAATAAAAACAAAGGGCTAGGGAAATAGTTTGTCGGTCTAAGTGCCTACCTACAAGCACAAAGACCAGGGTTTAATTCTTGGTACTGCATGTCATGCCAGTACCAGAAACAGGGGCACACTGTGCTGGCCACCAGGTGGTACATGCCTATAATCCCACTGCTGGGGAGGCTGATACAGGAGGATCATGAGGAGTCCAAGATGCATAGTGAGACCCTGTACCAAATAAATACATACCCCACCCCAAAACAGGGAGGGGGCCTGGAAATGTTGCTCAGTGTGAAGGCCTTGCATTCAATCCCAGTACCACACACACACTGGTTTGGGAAAACAAATTGGCACAGAAAGATCCTGGAGGGTATTTGCTCTTCCCACAGCATAGCAGCTGTCACCAGGCACCCAGGGATAACCAGGAGGCAGCTGTCAGGGTGGAGCACCATGGGAGGTGCTGGTATGGGATGGGGTAGGTGGTGTGCTGCCCCCAAAGGCCCAGCTGTCAGGCTGGTATTGACAGAAGGGAATGGCATGGCCACCTGAGACTTGAACTGGGGTATGGGGGACACCCACAGAGAGCCTGCAGAGGCTAACCCCTTCCAACCTACAAACAGTTGCCAGCCACACTGAGATCATATGTAGCAATGGCCCTCACCTGGTGGAAGGCTGGCTTCACAGACAACCAAGCATCTCCAAGGGCTACCCCCAGCCACACCCCAACCTCGATGTGATCACACATCCAGGCCTGCCTTCTGTACCCACAATCCAATCCCTGATGAGCTCTACCTCTAGTCCCCTGATGTCTTCAGATCACCCAGTAAAGGCAGACCTGACCTTATCACCTGATTCAGAAGGCCCTAATGCTCTGCAGCTGTACAGCTCACCCAGCCCTGGACCCTGTGCTCCTCTACTGACTCCACCTTTCTCTACCCATTGAGCCAACATCTAGGCCGTGGAACCATCACAGAAACTATTCCACCCCCCAGGCACAAGACTCCAGGACAGCATCACTCAGAAGCCTCACCATAAAGGTTGTGCAGCCCCACATTCAGCATGTGCATTCAGCAGGTGGGGATGTTACTAAGTATGCTACTGTGTTACAACAGCGAAGGGTTCGAGACTGCCGAGGTGAAAGCCAAGGCCACTGCAGGGAGCTCCAGGACTGTTAGCACTTGATTCCTGTCACGTTCTCATCTGTGCTAATAGCAAAAGCCCCACCCCTCAGGAGGTTCAGGCCCTGGCCCATTCCTCAAGGAGGGTCTGGGGAGATAGCTCAGTAGTGTTAAGTGCCTGCCTGGCAAGTGCAAGAACCTGAATTCAACCCCCAGTGCAGTGCTGGCCCCAGAACCCTGGGCACTCTGTGCCAGCCACTGAAAACAGGCGTCATGGCACACCCCCTGTAATCCCAGTGCTGGAAAGGCTAAAACAGGAGGATCAGTACAAGTCCAATCTGTGTAGTGAGACCCTATAACAAATAAATAAAAATTTTTTTAGAAAGCTTTTTTAAAAAAATGCAAAAAAGAGGCCCTTCAGGAGAGCATTTTTTTACCTCTATTTATAATTTCTGGGAAATCCCAAACAGACTGACTCGGTCTTCATCTTCACCTCTGACTGCCTGACACCAACATTTCCTTTGCAGGAAGGGGTGCAGGCCAGCACAGTCACTGCCTCAGGCTTTAGGCTAAGGCTTGCCACCCATAGCACCCCAGCATCTGAGCAAGGTGTCTTTTATTTGTGATGTACAAATACAACCAATGCAAAAAGAGATTACCTTTTCCCTTTGATTCCAATGACACGTGCTTAAAGAAAAAATATATGTATATCAAGAAATTTATCTTTCAAATTCTTTAAAAAAGGAAGTGGTGGTTAGAAAAAAAAAAATCATACACGTCACATACACTTTCTTTTAAAAGTTTTTTGAGACAAGGTCTCAAGATGTAATCCAGACTGGCCTCAAGCTTGCAGCAATCTTCCTACCTCAGCTTCCCAAGGACTGATATTACAGGCATGTGCCACCATGCCCTGCCAGTCATATACACACTCGACACCAACAAAATATGAAACAAGAACACAACTAGGAAAAAAAAAGAAATCTTAGAAAAATTTTTTAACATGCTCCAAACAAAAAAGTCTGGTACAAAATGTTTGTTTCTCAAAACCAAGACCCAGAGGTGGAGGAACACCGATGTTTGACCCATGAGTAGATTCAACAGCCACAAGAATGGTCAGGTGATCTCAATAAGCACTCCTCCCACCAAGCTGTGACCTCCTGAGGAGCCGGTGGTCTGCAAAAGTAGGGGGTAAAAGGCAAGTATCCCATCTACCAGTGGACTTGATGCCAAGTGTCCAACAAATGGAAGGAGAAAACACACACTGAACTCTCCTTACATGGGATTTAACATAGGGGGTTCCTTTTGGTCCCCTTGAATAGGGGGTATCAAAAATCTATGATATAAGACAATAAATATTTAACATTTTTGTATTCTTTGAGATAGGGATTAGAGGAAACACTTCTAAACATGTGCCTGCTATTTCATGATTCTTGGAAGGAATCTACCATCTCCTCCCAGTAATTCCAACTCTCATCAAAGGTTAAACACCCTGGAGCCAGCAGATGAGGCAAAGGTAAACTTATTCCAGTGTAAAGCTGTATGGCCCTAAGAAGTGCCCAGTCTCACTGCTGGTACTCAGGAGCAAAGCAGAGTGCTCAGTGGAGGTCTGACTGGGTAAGAAAGGCTCTACAAAGGCAAAAAGTTGAGTGAGAAGCACAGACTACTCTTGTGAGCTTGCCTGAGTTGGGCCAGAGTGAGGGTAAGCAGGCTCAGACATCAGGGCACTGACACAAGGCCATGAAAGCAACAGCACAAAGGCTAGCATCCTCATAACACTCCCTGAAGTAGAACTCGGGTTTGTTCAAGGGAAGTGTCAGGTGCTTTCACCTAGATAAGTATTTAGTTTTCTTTTTTGAAAGAGAAACAAGGCCTAGAAACCAGGATGAGAATAAGTTCTAAGCCTCTTCACTCTCTGAGCAGAGGAAATCCATCTCCTCCCTCTGCTCCAGCTTGCTGCCACAGGGTGACACAAAAGAGAAAAGCAGCTGTGTGGGCCACTGACAGGCACTCTTGCTGCAGCCTGAGCTGTGCCCCAAATGGGTCAGGACTGTGGCACCAGTGCCTCACTGAGGCAAGGCTGGGGAGTGCAGGCAGAGGGGCCTGCTGCTGGCTGGGGGCTCTCTGAGGCAGGGTGGTAGGAGGGTTGCCCCACCTTCAGAGAACTATCAGCACCAAGAGGTGGCAGAAAACGGCATTAGCTGTACCAGGAATAATGGGTCCTTCAGGGGAAGAAGAGGGATTCCCTGATGTTACTCCCCCATTGAGATTAAAAAGAGGTATCTGGGGTGGAAGGAAGAAGTGGAAGTGAAAGAGTGGTAGGGGGGCAAAGAAAAGGAACAGAAGGACCTGTGGCTTTCCTCTTGAATGAAACATTCAAGTCACTTCCATAAGATCCAGAGGTTAAGCTGAGAGTCTGAATGCCCAGAAAAATGGACATCCCCACAGTGGCCCAATTGACACACCTGTTCTTGGTCCTCTTAGACCTTGTCTCTGACAGCAATGGAGAGAGGCAGTGTTCCTTCCCCTCAGAGTTGGTTAATCCCCTGAGACAACTCCACTCTACAGATCCAGAAAAACATCTAGAAAGAAATTCTCTGTACCCTGGCATGAAAGGCCTGCATGGTCTCTATGACAATGCTCCATCCACAAGAGTTTCTCAAAAGCCTCAGTCTGTGCCCAGATCTTAAGTCCAGTCCTCTTTAGGGACCAACAGACTCCAGATCGGGATTCCAGGACTTTGACAAAGACAGGTAATACGCATTCCATTTGTCCAAGGTGGGGATGAGGGAAGCCTGTTGGGAATCCAGCTGCACAGTTTGAGGACCCTTCACTTGAGGGCTCAAGAGCAAGACAGCTGCCATGAGGATGAGCTTCACAGTGTGGCCTCCACCAACTCTTCCTGTAGCACCTTCTTCTCTGCACTCATTCCTGGCTCTCTGGTCTTCCAGGAGAGAGAAGGAGTAGTGTGAACCATTTCTCTCCAGATTCTGAGCTCTCTCTAGAACATACAAGGCTGAGGAAATCACAGCTCTGAGACCACCTGGCAGGTAGTGTGAGACCAGAGTAGAGGATAGACCTTAGGAGAGACTGTTCTGACTTGCAAATGGTTCTGAGAGTTCAGTGGCAGCAGCCACCACAGTGTCCACCTGCATGGGAGTGCTGGCTGTCTCCAAACTTGGTCTTCCGGCTCAGGATCTCATAGGAACAGTCCTCCCCACAACAACCAGACATGCTGGGAGAAGAGTCATCAATTTCAAACCTACAATGCAGACAGGAGAAGAAAGTTGAGCACAGCCAGCTGAATGCATTCCTTTTGTCCTAAAAACTTTTCCAGTAGCTACACTGATTGGATGTGGGCAAGGGACCAAATTAGGGGATGCTGCCATATCATTTCACCAATCTCAAATCCCCATAAGCCATTGGACTGTGAGCTCAAGTATCAAGATGAGAGCCAGAACCAAGAAAAAGGCACATGGGCAGCACCTACTACCACCTAGAAAAACCACTCTAGAGATCAGTTTCTTACTGCAGTGCTTCTCGGAAGAATTGGTAGGCGCCATGATTGTGTTTAAATACTGTTAACATCACCTTCTTCATCTGTGTGCTGAAAGAAAGCAGAGTGAGCACCATCTAGAGACATAGAGACTGAGGCTATGTGTCCTCTCCCCCCGTCTGCCACTACTTCTCATTCCCCACAAATGGAGTTTCCAAGTCCCTCCTACAACCTGCAGAGGCCTTAGGCACCAAACTGCTCAGTGCATTCCACTATCACAGGTAGTGTGAGACTAGTCTGACTTCATGAGCTTCAGGAATCTTCACCTCCTCTCTGTAGCCCCTTTACTTAGCCACAGTGAATTCTTCTCCCTGTGACTGAGTGAACAAGACCTGAAGCAGCCCTTACCTGTTGGCCATGAGTTGCAGGATCTGTATGAGGAACTTCCCCAGGCCTTTCCGCCGTACTTTGCTTTCCAACTGCACTTCATAGCTGGGTAAAGAAAGCAGGGGGATGAAAGTACAAGGTGGGGCACAGAGAGGCTGCAAAGCCAGCAGATGATATGGTCGTCCCTGGCAGTCCACAGACCCAGACAGGCACAGAAGGCTGTCACCTATTCTCCCTCCCCTTTTGGCTCACCCCAAGCCCAGGCTCCTACCAGTAGAGGACTTCATCCCCGCACTCCACGTCAAACCGGAAGTGAGAAAAGGCAACAGGGACAGAACTACTTTCCCAAGCGATAAGGTACCAAGCTCGGTCATCTGTCATTTCCTCCCGTTTCTCTCGGTCCTTCCAGCCCCACTCACTTTGCTCATACCTAGGGAGTTTGGGGGCAGTCAGAACAGGAAAATCTCAAAGGACTACAAAGCCAACTGATCAACCAGATTTCCCTGTGTTCTGCTCCCCTTTGGTTAAGCCATGCTTACATGCTTTGCATATTCGTTTTGGTCAGGTCAAACGCCCAATCCACAGTGGCTGGCTCCAGTCCAGACACTCGTTTACATTCAATGGAGACATTCAACCTAAGAAGAGGACAGGGAGGCATAAGAAGTGGGTGGCTCCCTTCAGGGTGCCACCATTCCTCCCTGAAAAATCTGACTAAGAGGCACATCTGGTCTGTTACTTCTTGGGAAAACCCCAGCCTTGTACAGAAACAGATCCTTTTTGGGTGAGATTAACAAGTGCCAACTACTACCTCTGTTTTTTTCTCTGTTTATATTTTATTATAAAGAACACTTTTACTTTTTTCTGTTTCTTAGTTCCTGCTCATAGGTACTTTCTTTTTTCTTTATTTTAATTTTAGTGCAGGGTCTACTAAAATATATCGGAGTCACTACATAGATCAGACTCAACTTGTAGTGTTCTCCTGTTTTTAGCCTCCCAAATGCTGATATTACAGGTGTGTGCCACTATGCCCAGTCTCAATCACATCACTGTCTCAGCGAATCCCGGAGGCAGGGCTGGCACAGCACAACAGGAATTGAACCCCAGCCACTGTGTTCTGCCTAAGCAGACGCTTTAGTCTGCTGAGCTATCTGGCTGACTCTCTTCCCTTTTCTTTAGTCAAGAATCTCATTGTATAGTTTAGGCTGGCCTTGAACTTGCAGCAATCCTCCTGCCTCGGCCTCTCAAGTGCTGAGATTATAGGCATGTGCCACCATCTCTGGCATCTTAAGCATTTTCTGTCATTCTGATTTCTGAATTTACAGCCCAGAGTGCTAACTACTGCACCATGGAATATCACTGCTGCTTCAATTTCTATAGTATTTGTGGGTTCCACAGGACTACTTCTTTCTTATCAATCATACATTCAAAACCAACTGGGTGACTGACCTTATGATCTTCAAGACTATAGCTCAGATGGGAGTATAGACCACTGGTATAGTATTTGCCCTGCATGTACAAGGTACTAGGTTAAATCCTAACAGTACTAGCAAAAGAAATCTTAAAATCCACCAGGCCTGGTGGCACACACCTATAATCCTAACACTTGGGAGGCTGAGCCAAGAAGATCACCATGAATTCAAGGCCAGCCTGAACTATATCTCAAGACCCCAGCTCAAAAAAAAAAAAAAAAAAAAAGTACACACACACACACACACATAAACAAACAAAAAAAGATCAACCTCTCCAGAAATCCCACCATCCTCTTCTCTCAGGATTCAATAGGTACTCTAAACTCATTAAACAAGGTACTATAGGCCTAACCCCAACTCTGTTTTCCTAAACAAATGTCAGTCTTTGGGTATCTGCTTCCAAAGGAAATTTCAGTGACATAATACAGTTAAACTCATAGACCAATTTGTGAAATCATTCTCTAGGTAGCACCACATTCTGCAAAGAATGATGTCAGCAACACTGAGTCCTTGAAGAACTCCTGTATTAGTATCTGTCAGTGGCTTTTTTTTGGCGGGACCGGGGACTGAACTCAGGCCCTTGTGCTTGCCAGGCAAGTACTTATTTTACTGAGCTATCTCTCCCCAGCCCCCATCAGTGGCCCTTGATGTCACCCTCAGAGGATGTTTTCAGTGAGATCTGCTCTCACCTCTGCTGACTGGCACACCATTCAAGATCAAATGCTCATTCTTGCAAATGGAAAATTTCCTGCCTCAGAAGAACCTTTCTTGCCAGGTGTGGTGACACATGCCTGTAATTCCAGCACTCAGGAGGCTGGCACAGGAGGATTGCTGCAAATTCAAGACCAGCCTGGGCTACAAAGTAAGCTCAAGGGACTGGAGAGATGGCTCAGTAGAGTAAGCACTTGCCTGGCAAGCACAGGGTCCTGAGTTCAATCCCCGGTATCACAAAAACAAAACAAAAAAACAAAGTAAGTTCAGGGCCAGCCTGAACTGCACAGAAAGACCCTGTCTTTAAAAAAAAAAAAAAAAGAACCTTTCTTTACAAGTGGAAATATAGTACTGTATCTGTATCTGTCTCAGCTATAAAAGCTCCAAAGGTACAATTTCTCCACCCATTTATGTATGTATGTATGTATGTATGTATGTATGTATGTATATGTCCTTTTTGTAAAATAAGACCACAGCCACAAGAATCACTAAAAAAGGCATAGAAGGAGTCTATTTGACTGATAAAGGGTGCTTCTGAGCTTTCCCATGTTTCTGGTTATCAGTAGGAATGCAGCATGTGGAAATACTAAGAGAAACAGGAGGGTATCTCTAAACCATGTGAAAAGACTTTCTAGAAGTTCAATGACAACTTCTACTATAGGAACTATAATGTATGATCACAGACACACATACGTGAATGTGATGTTACAAAATTTACTTGGATATGAAAAGCAAATAGAGCACCAGGGGTTTTACACTTTACATAAGAAAGAGTTTTTCTCTCACTAAACTATTCATAACAGCTACTGCTTTCTGTGCTACATATATTCTCTTTCTTCCTTAAAACTAAAAATCTGGGCTGGGCATGGTGGTATACACCTGTAATTCCAGCATTTGGTGGGGCTAAAACAGAAGGACCCCAAGACTTTTGTCTCAAAAATTAATTTATAGGGGGCCTGCCCTTAGCTCAGTTGTTTAAGCGCCTACTTATGCAAACACAGTCAGGAGCAGGATACCACAGTTCAATCCCCAGCTCAACTCTACCTGCCTTACCAGACCTGACCTTCAGGCAGCCTGAGCCACCAAAAATAAATAAATAATAATATTAATAATAATTTATAAAAAGTCCTGAATAAAAAGGTCTAAGTGGCATACACTTGTGATCCCAGAAATTAAGAGGCTGAGTCAGGAGGACTGTCATGAATTCAAGACCAGTATGAATTACATATTGACATTCTGCTCAGGAGGGCAGCACCTGCATGGCAAGCTTGAGATCCTCAAGCTTGAGGTCCTGAGTTTGATTCTTGGCCCTGCCCTCTCCCACCCCCCAAGAAAGGTCTGGTCTGGAATGTGGCTTAGTGCAAAAAAAGACCTGACTTCAATCCCCAGCAGAACCAAAACCAAAACAAATACAAAAAACCCAGGGGTGGCCAAATAGCTCAGCAGATTAAAGCACCTAGGGGATGGGAATTTGATCAGTGGGTCTGCCCTGCTGTCCCCACAACTAGGGTACACTGAGAGGTCAATTGAGACTAGGCCTGGGCATGGTGGTACGCGCCTGTAATCCTAGCACTTGGGAGGCTATAAACAGGAGGATCACTATGAGTCTGATCTATACACAGTGAAACCCTGTAGACCCAGTCCTACATACAAAAAAAAAATCCTTAATTACAAATCTGCCTTAACCACTCCACCCCACACCCACCACTGAGAGTCCAACTCAAGACTGGCTGATTGCCTTTATATAGTCCAGGCTACCTTTCAACTAACTAGGCAGCTCATATAGCCTTCAACCACCCTGTAGTAGACCTCCTTTATTAGCCTCCCAAGTGCTGCCACCACAGCTGATTTCAATTATCATATCTTACAGATAAAATTAAAACTGGGAAGATAGCTCAGCTGGCATAAACTGCCTGTCAATTGCAAGGTCATGAGTTTGATCCCTAGTACCTCCCCCAGCAAAAAAAGAAAATTAGCCAGGCACAGTGGTACAAGTGCAGGAAGATCACAAGTCCAAGGCCAACCTGGACAACTTAGTGAGTCTCTGTCTCAAAATAAGAAAGGGCTGGACAGTGCATCAATCACTTCACTAGAAGGCACACAGCCCTGGGTTCAATCCCCAGTACCAAGGCTGAGGATGGGGGGGGCACCTTTAATCTCAGCACTTCGGTGGCTAAGGTAGGAGGATTGGCACTGGTTTAAGGCCAGCCTGAGCTACCTAGTGACTCTGAGACCAACCTGTTTTGCTTTGTTTTGTTTCTTAAAAAACAAAACAAAGAATTCCCAGCACCACACTCAAAAACGAAAATAAGGCTTAAGAATTGCGAGTAAGTTGTCCAAGTAGAGTTAATATAAGGCCCAACAGCAACTCAACCTATAACCCACAGCAGACATAAGCCTAGTATTTCCCCAAGCTAAAATATTACATTACAGAAACTCAACTCAGGTAAGACAGATTATACTTTCTACTTTGTGAACCAGCAGTACAAAAAAAGAAAGGAAATTTTAATCCAGATACTACAGTAAACTATATCAGTTGTTATAAAAGCTGTTGTTTATGTCTAGCTTTTCAATATGCTCTAGGAACAAGAGCTCTGTGTGGTGGTACACACCTGTAATCCCAAACTTTCAAGTGTTAAGATTGCCATGCTATAGTTTCATTTTTTTTTTCTTTTTTTGTCTTTTTGAGACAGGGTCTCACTATGCAGTTCAGGCTGGCCTTAAGTTCACTTTGTAGCTCAGGCTGGTCTCGAACTCACAGCAATCCTCCTGCCTCAGCCTCCCAAGTGTTAGGATTACAGGCATGTGCCACCACACCCGGCTCAGTTTTTTTATTAGCAGGAGAAAATTTGAGATTACACAAGTGCACATTGCAAAAGTAAATTCCTGAGGACACTGAAGTACACAAGTGTCAAGAATGCTCAGTACAAGAGCTGGGGAGATAGCTCAATTGAATAAGTGCTTGCCTGGCAAGCACAGGGTCCTGAATTCAACCCCCAGTGCCACAACATTTTTTAAAAATTAAAAAGAATGCTCAGTACAAACATAAAAACAAAAAAGGATGCTCAGGACAGGGCTGGGGAAATAGTTTGATAATCTAAGCACCTGGCAAGCACAAGGATCTAGGTTTAATTCCTGGTACCGCATGTCCTGCCAGCATTGGAACCCCAGCCCCAAAACTGGGTGTGGTGTGCATGCCTGTAACCTGAGCTGGGGAGGCTGAGGCAGAACGATCATGAATCCAAGCTGTGTAGCAAGACCCTGTACTGAAAAAAGAAAGAAAGAGAAGAAAAAAAAAAAAAAAAGAAAATGAAAGGAAAGGAAAGAAAAAAAGAGAGCCAGGGAGATGGCTCAGTAGAATAAGGGCTTGCCTGGAAAGCACAAGGGCCTGAGTTCAATCCCTAGTACCGCAAAAAAAGAAAAGAAAGCCAGCCAGCCAAGCAAGCAAGCAAGCTAGCACTCAGGAGTCTGAGGCACAAGGATCACAAGTTCAAGGCTGGCCTAGACTATATATAGAGGCCTTGTTTCAAAACACTGAGAAAAAATAAGAATATTCAGTATGACTCACCCATTCCGGTCATATTTCTTGAATACTGGAAAAGCCTCCAGAGGGTCTCCAAGCTGGAGAGGGAAAAAGAAGAGTAACACAGACAGTTGAAAAGTGTTGGCTCTACCGAAAAGCCCTGCTGTCTAGGAATAGGACACCATAAGGACTTATGAAGGAGGGCCCAGAAACAATCCTACAGGGCCTCCATCTGCCTCAGCTCTTTAAATCACAGACGTGGGAGGCTTAGGAAGGAGGCCCAAGAGTTAAGTTTAGCTTCATTTGACAGGATGAGAACAGATTTTACCAGTCTATGGGCACCATACCTGCTCATAGTGCCACTAATCTAAAGAGAGCAAATGGTCCCTCTGAGCACTTCTGGGAAGAAGCCCTCAACTAATTTCTTCTGCTCCAAATCTTAACATAAAATCATGTTCCTAAACTATAACTTTATAGATGTGGAAAATTTATTATGAGTGAGCTAAAAGAATAACAAAATGTGAGATAAGGAATGAGGGCAAGAAGGAAGGCTAGAATTCTCAGGTTCAGTTTACCCATCTGGTGTCAATTCACAGCTACTCCTCTCTGAACTACAATCCTTGACACCAGCCTTCAGTATTTCATGGGTAATCAATAAATATCTGAGGCCAGATAGCTCAGTAGAATAAGCACTTGCCTGGCAAGTGCAAGGGCCTAAGTTCAAGCCTTGGTTCAACCAATAAATAAAATAAATAAATAAATAAATAAATAAATAAATAAATAAATAAATAAATAAATAAAATATCTGCCTGGAAAGTGCAAGTTTAATTCCCAGCACACTTAATATCTGAAGGAATTAAAGAAAATTATTTATGTTTTGTCAGAGAGGTTTCCTCTCTGAACCTATCAGTAAGAAGCCACTTATGCTGAAATCCCCTGAACACCTGGACAAAGAGCTGGCACCACCTCCCAACTTTTCCTCTGCTGTAAACCACAAGAGGCCTGAGTAGGTAGTGTCGCAATTCTGCCACAGGGTGGAGCTAAAAGAAATAAAATTAAAAGCCAAGTTGAAGTTCCAAGAAGCAAGGACTGGAAAGCAGTCACCCTGTTGGCAGCATCCACTTTGGCACAGACAGCATCCATGGCTGCACGTTCCTCCAAGCGCTTCTGCTTCTTCTCCTTTGCTTTGCTTGACTTCCTCTGCAATATGGAAAAATAACACTGGCTTAAGGGCCCTGGACTACCAAAGTCTTGCCTTTCTCATTGAGGAACTGAAGAGGGCAACAGTTCTTACAGGATGCCACATACAGTGTGTGTAGAGACAGTATTTCCCATGTCGTGACCCTTCGTGAGTCTCACTAGATTTCTCAGCTTTCTTTCAGGAAGTATACTGATCCAGCTGACACCGGTTTACCAGGATAACTCGGAGACCTGACAATACCCACAGCAGGCTTGGCTCCAGCAGTGATGAATATTTTACTTATTTACCCCTTCATAAGAAAGAAACACCCAATTTCAAACCTTCATTTAGGCCAGCTTTCAGGGAGACAATGGCATCTGAGATGGCCACTGGCAGCTGTTCCTAAGTACAGTGTAAGCTTATAGTCTTTTGTGTGGCTTCTAGCCACAAGAGACCAAAAAAAAAAAAAAATCTGGTCTGGGGCAGCCCTCTGGGATCTGAGTCCCATTTCTAAACAAGAACCAGGGTGCTCTGCCTTAAGAGTACAGACACATTACCTCAAAAGTCCTGCTCAGCCAAGGCCAACAAATGGTAGGCACACCATGCACTTAGCAAAAAAAAAAAAAAAAAAACAAAGCAGACCAAAGAGCCCTAAGGGGTTCACCTCAGGCCACAGGCAAAGCTGCCACATGGTAAACAAGACCAAGCTCCAGGCACACAATTAGCAGAGGTGGGACAAAGGGAGGTCCCTGTACTGAGGGGGAAAACAGCAAGTTGTCCACCACTGCACCTAGATCCCATAATATTTTGAGGCTAATGGTGGATTTCTCTGAAACCTAAACAGACTCTTTTACCTTCTGGTAAAAAGCTGAATAACAATAGCCGGGCGTGGTGGCGCAGGCCTGTAATCCCAGCACTCGGGAGGCTGAGGCAGGAGGATTGTT
>PVKA01043098.1:0-16977 GCA_004027165.1 Ctenomys sociabilis | reverse complement strand
CTCTAAAAGACATCAATGTACTTTTCAGGGTCATCTAAGGCACATGAACTCTGGAAGTTCCAAATTGTCTTTTTTTTTTTTTTTCTTTAAAGGATATTGTCGTTGAAAACCTTGCACAGATTTAGCCGAAAATGGGTGTAGCCCTGTAGAGGCCTGGATTACAGTTGTCCACACCCTCTAGACTAGAAAGGCAAATAGGGGAAACCTTACTTGCAATAATGGTGGATGAGGTGATGTTTAATGCTGCCTCGTTCCCCAGGCTCCAAGATAGTGTTGCCTCAGGCACCTGAGCTGCCTGGTTCTCCTGTTGCTCACATCTAAAACTTTTCTAAAACTTTATTAAATAACAATAGCCTTTTTAATACAAACCAAATCTGAAGATATTTTTACCCCTTTCTTTTTTACATCATCTTTCTAGTTATAAAATAGCATCATGATTGATACTTTCCTCTGCATTTCATTTGGATTAAACGGCTTTTTTTTTTTTTTTTTTTTTTAGCATGTAAGAATCAAACATCTTCTGGTGCTTAATGAAGCACACTCTAAGGGAGTAAGACTTTAACCGTGAGATCCCCATATCTGGAATACAATAAGAAACTTTAGGGCGTTCCCCTTCCTTATTTCTAATTGATTCCCTCCCCCAAGGCGTCCCTTGAGTAACCCTCTCCAGAGCAGGTGGCTGCTCCCCTTGGAGAGAAAGGAGACAAGGTCCCACCAGCTTATGCACCCTCAAATTCATGCGGATTCTTGTCTCCTGAATGTGTCACAAACCCTTTATTTATTCTTACTGACCATTTGTGAATGTTACCATTGGTCTGATGACCAGAATATCTGTAGAAAGAAGCATAACTATGGTATAAAAGGTCAGTTAGAACTGAGCAACTCTGAGGCTATAAAAATTACTCCTAGAGATTGATAGAACAATGGACTGGAGGGATTTGGCCCTGCGCACTGAGCAATCTCCAGACACCTGATTTCCCTCTGATCCCCTAGGTAAATATTTTTAGCAACTAAAGATTTAACCTTGAAGCTCACAGGTGAAACTTATATTTATCATCTAGTAATCACGTTTTACATGTTGATAAAGACAATATAGCTGGCAAAAATGTTACTCTTAGTTAACACGTAAGGCACAGATATAAATCACTTTTTCCTGATAACAACTATTGTAAGCTGTCTCAGCCTAATTTCTGAAAGAGTGACTCATTAACTCATTCTACTGAAAAGCCTAGGTAAAATTCCTAGTTTACTAGCAAAAAGAAAAAGTACAATAGGTAAGTGGAGATCTTTCAGTGGTCAGGAGCCAGTTTTCACCAAGGAACCTTTGGGTTTGGCACCTTCTCCCCTCAGGCATTCTCGGTTTCTTTTAGCCCACACAACCAGAGATGTCTCCAGAAAGGAATCCAGCAGTTTCTCTGGTCAACATTCCATTAGCCATAGGCTTCAATGGGGATTCACCAAAGAACAGCTGGGGAATCCTGTCCTCTGCTTTAAAGAGGGGCAGCTGCTCTAAGCTTTTACTAGCTGGCAGAGTAACCACTGTTTGTCCACGTTCTATAAGGGATAGCTAAAATCCTGAACAAGATCACTTAGCATTTTATAGTAAAGGCTTTAAAGTCCGTAACTTATCTCTTATGCACCTAAATGATAACTAGACCTATGAAAAAAGATTGAATCCTCCCTCACATTAAATGTGTTTTGGTCCCATAAGTGTGCTGCTTTTGGAGATAGCTCCTTCTGTGTGTCACCCAGAAGTCGGTTCTCTCCACTGGGTCTCAGGTTTAGCCTCCCGAAGGAGACCTGCCCAGAACACTAAGCCGGGACATGTTTTATATATGTGTCCTCCTGGACAGGCATAGTCCTCTTTGTCTCATCTGACCCAGAGACGGGGTATGTGTCCTTTTTTAAAAATGACCTCCCTGTCTTTGGCGTTAACAAAGGCTCATTTTCTAAGGGCTTCACTTAGCTAGAACAGTCAGAGTTTTCCGTGTCTCTAAAAAGGAAAGTATAGGGCCGGCGGTATAGCTCAGCGGACTAAGCGCTTGCTTAGGTAAGCGCAGGAACCAGTGTTCGATCCTTGGTTCCCCAAGCCGCGCCGGCCCCGCCTTCAGGTGCGCTGAGCCAGCGATGCAATCCAGGCGTGGTGGCGCGCGCCTGTAATCCCAGCACATGGGAGGCAAAAAGCAGGAAGATCACTATGAATGTGGGTTGCATGCATAGTGAGACCCTGCACCAAAAAAAAAAAAAAAAAAAAAAAGAAAAGAAAAAAAAGGAAAGTATAAAGAGGTGGGAAAATTAGGAGTAAAGTCAAAAGAAGGAAACTGAAACAGAGCAGGCCTGACATTCCCTCTAGCATGTAGAAAGGGATCAGAACCAGTCCATCCCAGTGAAAGCTGTCCTCCAAGTCTTTAAGAACGGTTGCCAACCTAATGTAAATTAGTGGGCAAAAGGAGTCCCGTGTTTCACATACAGGCATGTATATTTCCTAAATCTGAGCTATATTTTTTTTTTTTTTTTTTTTTTTTTTTTTTTTTTTGTCTTTTTGAGACAGGGTCTCACTATGCAGTTCAGGCTGGCTGAGCTATATTTAAAGGTCCCATTTTACAGTTTACATGAAATCCACTAGGAGTCTTACTAATATCACTCCCTCTAGTGCTATTGTCTAAATTCAAGTAAGGACCAGAACATTTAGCATCCAGTTGAAATGCAACATATGCAAGTACAAAATAGTCACAAAAGGTCCCATTAAAAGATATATCATAACCTTATAGCATTTCCATGTTTTAACTTAGATTTACCAACATTTTGACCAATATTTTAGTAAAACCATATGAGACAAATCATAAGCAATTGTAAGCAATTTTAACAGTACTATGAAGCAAAACTATGTAAGGAAAAACATGAACAATTATGAGCAATGGGCAAAGACATATAAACATTTGAAACATAAAAATTTGCTACCTAACCAAGTCCCAACCCAGAATTTATAAAAGAAAAGCAAACTCATACCTCTATCCAATGATCTCGGTGGATGACCTCCACATGATACAGGGGAATAAAACTCCTGACCTGACCCAGATGAATTCATGTTCTCTCAAATGGAGGTTGAGGATAAAACTTTATTGGAAAGAAAAGCTTCTGTCGGAGAGGGCCTCTGACAGAAAGAGGGCCCAGGCAGGTTGCCCAGGGAAGCTGTCTCTTTTAGGGACTTTTATAGGGCAAAACCATGCGGGACTAAGGTAGAGAAGAAGGGATCTCACTTAGGTGGAGGTGGGGTGGGACAAAACTATAATCAACCAATGGGATTACAAGCACCATTGCTCAGGTAAAGTGGATTAGGCCCAGGACCAAATGGGGAAGGAGTCAGGTAGTAAGCTGGCAGGAAAACGGGACAGGGTCTCTTCCCCTTAGGGATTGGGTTAGTGACTCACTTAGGTCTTTTCAGGTGATCTAGCTACCTATTTAGAGTATCAGTTCCAGGCACTACTCTTTTAGCATTTGTTTGGCCTTTAGGTCTGGTTCACAGCAGGAGCCTCTGTCCCTCCAATAGCTGTCTTTGTCTTCTGGGTTAACTCCTTCTAGAGCCTGGCCCTGGCAGCTCAGCTGCCTATAACACTAGTTTAGTAGCAGAAAGAGAAAAAGAGTATAATAAGTAAATGGAGATCTTTTAGTCATCAGGAGCCAGTTCCTACCAAGGAGCCTTTGGGTATGGCCATAACCCCTCAGGCATTCTCAGTTTCTACTGGCACTCACGCCCAGAGCTCAGTCTCCCAGAAAGGAATCCAGTGGTTTCTCTGGTCAACATTCCGTAAGCCATTGGCTTCCACAGGGTTTCACCAAAGAACATTAGAAGAAACCTGTCCTCTGCTTCAAAGAGTGGCAGCTGCTCTAGGAGCATTTACTAGCTGGCAGAGTAACCACTGTTTATCCAAGTTCTATAAGAGATAGCTAGCCGGGCGTGGTGGCGCAGGCCTGTAATCCCAGCACTTGGGAGGCTGAGGCAGGAGGATTGTTGTGAGTTTGAGACCAGCCTGAGCTACAAAGTGAGCTTAAGGCCAGCCTGAACTGCATAGTGAGACCCTGCCTCAAAAAAAAAAAAAAAAAAAAAAAAAAAAAGAGAGAGAGATAGCTAAAACCTGAACAAGAATACCTAGTACTTTACAGTAAAGGTTTTAAAGTCTACAACTTATCTGTTACCCACCTAAATGATATTTAGACCTAGGAGAAAAAGTTGGAAATCCTCCGTCACACTAAATGTGTTTTGGTCCCATAAGTAAGTGTGCTACTTTTGGAGATAGTTCCTTCTGGTGTCACCCAGAAATTGGTTCTCTCCACTGTGTCTCAGGTTTAGCCTCCCAAGGGAGTCCTGCCCAGAACACTAAGCTAGGACATGGCTTTTACATGTGTCCTCATGGACAGGCATAATTCTCTTTGTCTCATCTTACCCAGAGATGGGGTATGTGTCCTTTTAAAAATGACTTCCCTGTGTTTGGCATTAACAAACACTCATTTTCTAAGGGTTTCTCTTAGCTGAAACAGTCTATATCATTTTCCTAATTTTCCATGTCTCTAAAAAGGAAAGTACAAAGAAGAAGGAAAATTAGGAGTAAGGTCAAAGAAAGGAAACTGAAACAGAGCAGGCCTGACATTTCTTCTAGCATGCAGAGGGCAATCCGAGCCATTCTGTCCCAGTGAAACCTGTCCTCCAAGTCTTTAAGAATGGTTTCTGACCTAACGTCATTTAGTGGGCAAAAGGAGTCCTGTCTTTCATATACAGGCACGTATGTTTTCTAAGTCTGAGCTAGATTTAAAAGTCCCATTTCACAGAAGTTTACATAAAGTCTACTAAGAAGGCTTTCTAGTTATTCTCTCTAGCGTTATTGTCTAAAGTTTCAAGCAAGGAATACCAGCACATTTAGCATCTAGTTCAAGTGCAACATATACAAGTACAAAATAGTCACAAAATGTTCCATTAAAAGACACATCATAACCTTATAACATTTCCATGTTTTAACTTAGATTTATCAATATTTTGACTGACATTTTAACAAAACCATATGAGATAAAGCATAAGCAATTTTGACAGAACTGTGTAAGACAAAACTGTCTAAGGCAAAGCATGTACAATTATGAGCAATGAGCCAAGACATATCAACATTTGAATCATAAAATTTTGTTACCTAAGCAAGTCCCAATCCAGAATTTATGAAAGAAAAGCACACTCATACCTCTGTCCAATGATCTCGGTGGGAACCTCTGCATGACACTGGGTAAAAATTGATGTCGGGGTGGATGGCCTCCAAATGATATAGGGGAAAAATGATCAACCGACCTCACCTGGGATGAGTTCGTGTTCTCTAAAACCGAAGAATGAATTTTAGGAACAGAGGTTATGGGCAGTATATATTTACTGGGTGAAAGAAAGCTCCTGTCCATGAGAAGGACAGGAGGGGGGGCCAAGCGGGTGATCCCCAAGAAAGCTGTTTCTTCCAGGGACTTTTGTGAGGAAAAACATGCGGTGAGGCAGGTCTAAGGTGGTGGAGAAGACATGGGAACACACTTAGGTGGGCGTGAGGTGGGACACAACTTGGTCATCCATTAAGGTTACCAGCAGCACCATTGCTCAGGTAAAACTGATTAAATCCAGTACCAAATGGGGAAGCCAGTCTCGTAGCAAGTGGGCATGAATAGGGGACAGGGTCTCTTCCTGTTGGGGGTTGGGCTACTGACTCATTTGGGCTCTTTCAAGGTGACTGATACTTATTTAGAATATCAATCCCTAATGTCCATCGACAGGGAAGTATGTAGCTGTGTGTTTATTCTTTTGTTTTGAGGTCTGGCCCACAGCAGAGAGTGTCTGTCTCTTCCAAGTTGCAAAGTCACCTTGTCTTCCATATTGTCTCCTTGAGGGCCTGGCCCTGTCTGACTGCCTATAATGTTTCTATCTAATTCAGCAGCCTACAGCACTTCCTTTCTTCCTTCTTTCCTTTCGGCAGGGTCTTGCTCATGTAGTCTAGGGTGACCTTGAGCTCACTGTCTAGTCCAGGGTGGCCTAAGCTTGGGGGCAATTATCTTGCCTCAGCCCTCTGAGTTCTCGAATTACAGGTGTACGTCGTCATCCTTGCTCACGTCCTTGTTCCCAAAGAGATCTAGTGACCCTTCAGGGCTCCAGACCTCTGTCTCTTCTACACCAGTCCAGGCCTGTCATGGAATGGGCGTGGCTTCGGAGGGAACTGACTGCAGTTCCGGAGCACACTTCTGCTTGGGTCCTATAGGACTCAGAGGAACCACTAAGCTCCGGGAAGAAGCGGGTGTCAGCAAGGGGCAGAAGGGAGCGCAGCCTAGATACTGATGTCCAGGGTGATGCATGTTCCCACCATCGCTGTCACTCAGCGCACAGAGGGCGGGGCCTGAAGAACTGCAATGGGGAAAAATAAGGCGGCGCCCAGGGAAGAGTCAGATAGTCTGGAGGGCACTAACCAATCAGAATAAGAAAAGGGGGCGGGACCCAGGCTACTGCCAATTAGAAAGGGTTTATGTCCGCTGTGTAGTCCAATAAGAGGCCGGGAGCGTCAAGTCCGGGCTCACTTTACCTGCAGTGTCCGCGGCGTCGCTGGAGTACGACGAGCGCGACGGCGTCCGGAGCCGGCGCAGTATGGTGAGTGTGGGGCGCTTGGGCGGGCCGAGGCTTGGGGCTCCGCGCGCGGACCCGGCAGCCTGCCTCCCAGGCTCCCGGCGACCTCAGGCAGCCCCACTATAACCAGACCGACATCGCCGCGCCAGAGTCTCCACTCTCCGTTCTCCCCGCCCCCAGAGGAGCCGGGCCCCACGGCCGCCTGTGAGGAGAATACGCGCCCCACACTGCTCCAGAGAGCGGGTGGGCGGGTGACAGGGGCGGCCCCTCCAGCGAAAGGACCGCCTGGGGCGCTCGGCTCCCTCCCTTCCCCGTGCCCCCCTGGGGGCTGAAGGCTGGACCGGTTCCTCAGGCTGCAGGATGCCGGAGGACAGGGATGGCTCTTGGACCTGGGTTGTCAAGAGAATGGAGGAGGAATTCGCTGCAGAGATCGCAGAAACTGGGCTGGGAGGACGAGGACAAGGGCCTGAAAAGCAAAATGCACTTCAGACCTCAGGGGCACAAGACCGTCCTGCCCCGCATGGCTTGACAGGCGCCTCTGATCCCAGCTTGTTGGGAGGCTGAGGCAGGAGGATGGCTGGGAGTTCGAGGTCAATGAAACCCTGTCACAAAAAGAGTAAAGACAAAAGTAAAAATAAAAGACGGTGACCCTCAGGGAAGATGTCAATGGCCAGGTGACCCTGCGGAGAGAGGGCAGACCCCCGAGTGGATCAGCACAGCTCCCCTTTGTTGTGTTTCTGTGATGAGGTTTATCCTTTTACAGGAACCTCAATTTTCTGTAACAATAACAAGTAATTTTTAAAAATGTATTTAGTACAGGGTCTCACTACACAGATTGGATTTATAGTGATCCTCCTGTTTGCAGCCTCCCAAACTCTGGGATTACAGTCCCCCACCACCACGCCCAGTCTCAGTCAGGGTCTCAGTGCCCCCCCCCGCCGGGGTGGGGCGGGGCCTGCAGGGTAGGCCAAGGATTGAGCCCAGGCACCTTCCTCTGCCTAAACAGGTGCTTTAACCCGCTGAGCTATCTGGCTGGCCCAATAACAATTAATAGAACTTGAAGATGAAGTATGTCAAAAGAGGTAGATTTAGGGAGGGATATGGTCACAACTTGCATTCTTTTCATTGTGTTTTTATTCCCTCCCTTTTCTTTAATGGGAAAAGGTCGCTCCCCCCCCTTTTTTTTTTTGGTGGAATCGGGGATTGATCTCAGGCCTTTGCCCTTGCCAGGCAAGTGCTTATCCCACTATGCCATCTCCCCGCCCCATTTCTTTTTAAATGTATCTTGGTTGGATACTATAAAATTGGTTCCAGCAACTTTGAAGTTGATTACAAGTAAGTCATACGTGTTGATTTTAGCATTTTATTGTAAAATAAAACATCAGTGCAGAAAAATACAAAGGCTGCGTATAATGAACAGAAATGTTAAAAAGTGATTTTCCATGAAATGGAGGTCATATCTGATGTAGAATAAGCTGAACATAATGGTAGACACCCATTCTAATGAACCCCAGTGGGGACCCCTCACCCTCAGTTGTAATCATGTTACTGAATTTTATGGTTTATATAAATGGTATGTAATTTAGATAATGTAGAGTCCAAGGGATCAGAGAGACCAACAGAGAAAAAGAGGAGGGGGCTGGGGAGATAGCTCAGTAGAATAAGCGCTTCCCTGGTAAGTGCAAGGGCCTGAGTTCAATCCCTGGTTCCACCAAAAAAAAAAAAAAAGAATTTTATTTGGTGCACACCTGGCGCAACCAGACTCCTGCCCAAGGTGGCTGAGCACTGGACAAAAGACTCCAGGTTTTCTGCATTTGGTCAAGGGGTCTGGTCTTCCTCACAAGACTTGTGGGTACACAGAAAATAAAAGGCAGTTTGTCAGGCTGTGACAGTGTTGTATCTTGGTGGCCTTGCTTGGCATAACAGGATGTTACGGGGACAGGAGGTTATAAAATTTCACTTTCAGGGAAAAAAAGTTACTGCCTCTGTCTCAGTTACTCTTCTCTCATTGCTGGAACAAATACCTGACACCCAAAATGAAGGAAGGAAAAGTTATGTAGTTCAGGTTATTGGAAGCTTCAGTCCATACTCAGCTGGCTTCAAGGCAGAGGGGCACTTGGCAGAGGGCAGCAGTTCTTGGTGGCGGAAGGCAGCAAAACAGTAAGAGCAAAAGGGACGAGTAGCAGCAGCAGTGGCTACGGATCTCCCTCAAGTTGCATTCAGGCTGTCTGCCCCAGGCTGGGTGCAGCACTCACACCCATAACCCCAGTGGATCATGACACTGTCCATTCTTCTAACATTGGATACTGTCAATGTCTGCTAAATAGTCCCCCTGGCGGAACCGGGGATTGAACTCAGGACCTTGTGCTTACCAGGCAGGCACTTAATTCTACTGAGCCATCTCCATGGCCCTTTTTTTTTTTTTTTTAAACTTTTCTCTAGAGTTTAGAAGCTTCTTTTTTTTGAGACAGGGCCTCACTATGCCGGTCGGACTGGTCTTATGCTCACAGTTATGAACCCCCAGGCTGGTTTTGAACTTGCAGCAGTCTTCCTGTCTCAATCTCCCAAGTGCTGGGATTACAGACATAGGCCACCAAGGCCCAGCTCAGCATGCAGGACTAGGGATTGAACTCAGGACCTCGTGCTTGCCAGACAGGTGCTTATGCCTTGAGCTATCGCCCCAGCCCCTAGAAGCTTATTTTTATGTATTTATTTATTTATTTATTTTGGTCTTTTTTGAGACAGGGTCTCACTATGCAGTTCAGGCTGGCCTTAAGCTTGCTTTGTAACTCAGGCTGGTCTTGAACTCACAACAATCCTCCTGCCTCAGCTTCCCAAGTGCTGAGATTGCAGGCATGCCCCCCATGCCCAGCTAGAAGCTTATTTTTACATTTGCTTATGATTTCTTTTTCTGTAGTCTGTCTATATCCTTTTCTGCTAGTATGTTTGGCCATTTAAAAAATTGATTTGCTGCTACTCTATATTGTAGACATCATCAATTAATTAATAAATTAGTTTTCGTGCCATTTTTTCGGTGTGACTTCTCAGGGGTGGGGATATTGGCAGACCCAAACTGTTGTTGCTCCAGACTTTAGTTCCACTATGGCCAGCACTTGATTTCTAGCCAGCCCAGGTGGGTGGCCACACGTCAGGAATCTTACCTGTCAGCCTCTGTAGCTCATCTATTCCTGGCTTTTCTGACTTATCTGAATACACTCTCCACTCTTCTGCTTGCGGAGCAGCAAGAGCCAGCACCATGGTTCCTGGTCGAGCCAGGCTGAAAGTCACATTGTCTTGTGGCCCATGGGTAATCTGGGACTGTGGTTTTGGGGTTCTGTTTGTTTTGTTTTTAAATATAGTTTGTGGAGCAAGTAGCTTCTCAGCAGACTCATTCACGTTGGAACTCTAATCGTCCTGCGATACACAGTTTTGGACAGCAAAAGGGCCTCTTTTCAGGGACCCCTATAATTCCTGTTATGGTCACCTTTTTCTCAGACAGCAGCCCAGTGGGTGTGTCATTACCGAGTGTTCAGCTCCACTGTCTACCATAAAGTGTACAGACTATGCCCCTACTTTTATTGTGACCATGAGTTCCTGGGGGCCTAAGGAGATGGAGCCTGTTCTTGCCTCGTCTGCATGACCCTCAGTTCCTGCCAGCATCTAGTTCTGCCAGGCTCAGTCCACACCTGTTTCACAGGGTGTCCATTTCTCCCAAGAGCTAGCCTGTGTCATCCCGGGGGAATAACGCTGACAGCTCCCTTCCTGGGGCACCTCTTCCACCCTACCCTACGCAGTGCAGCCCTCCCGGCTTTTGTTTTCCAGCTGGGGTGTAGGTTATGTCTGCACCCAACCTGGCTGCTGGCCACCTCTACCTCTGCCTTTCCTACAAGCTACCCTCACTGAGGGCCACTCCTGCGTCTCTGGCCTGGGGCGTTGGTTTTGTTTGACATAGGCTGGATCAGACCGCTGGTGAACTTCAACTTCTCCTGCAGTGGGCCCCACCCATGTCCTTACACCCCCAGGTGCTAATGCACCTGTTCTCTTTGCAGGCCACTCCTGCTCAGGGTACCAGTGCAGTCCAATTTGGTCCGGGCCGGAGGAACTTGGTTCTCTTCTACATGCTCAGCTTCCCCCTGTATATACCTGGAGCAGGTTCCAAGACCAGCCTGGTGGGACCAGAGAAATGGCTCAGTAGAATAAGCTCTTGCCTGGCAAGAGTAAAGGGCCTGAGTTCAATACCTGGTTCTACCAAAAAAAAAAAAAAAAAGACCAGCCTGAACTGCATAGTCAAGCCCTATCTCAAAAACCAACCCTCCCCCCCCCCCAAAAAAAAAAAAAAAAAAAAAACTGACAGAATTGTCTGGAATCTCCCCTTTGGTTCCAGTGCCTGGTAGGGGAGAGGTCACCTGCCTGAGGGAAGGCCCGTTGCCTCTCAGGACAGAAGTTACTGCAGTAATAGGGAAAGGGATGTTGGGGAAACTTTCTTTTTAAGTCCTGCTTCATATATTCAGTGTATTTCTTAATAATTTTTTTTTTTTGGGTGGGGGACAGGGTCTTGCTATAGTTCAGGCTGGCCTTGAACTCACTATGCAGCTCAGGCTGGCCTCAAACTTGCAGCCATCCTCCTGCCTCAGCCTCCCAAGTACTGGAATTATAGGTGTTCAATACCACACCCGGGAACAATTGTTTTAAAAATTTAAATATTCATCTTATTCTTCAATTATATTTCATATTTAGTTATATAATTATGTATAGTTGTCTATTATACAAATTAGTTATCCAGGTGTCAATTTGGAGTATTTTTCCAATGGTGTTTTTATGTATTTATTTATTTATTTAGGCAGAACCAGGGATTGAACTCAGACTCTTGTGCTTGCCAGGGAAGCGCTTATTCTACTGAGCCATCTCTTTGGCCCCATCCAGTGGTGTTTTTAATGCTTTCCTTTATGGTGTCCTGTTACAAACACAGAAGCACAAGCCACTCCCTCCTGTGTCTCCTCCCCACCCTCCTCTGCACACCCACTTTACATGTAGTTGACGCTTGATTTGCTTATTTATTATTTTCCAATAGAATGTAGGATCGACCTAGTATTCTTCTGTGTTATATAAACTGGTGGCCCTCAGGCTTATGTGTACTGTTAAGAATGTATTTGTGACCTAAATAAACATCACTAAACCTTCCAGAGATCAGATTTAAACAAAGTGGTACTGGGGCTAGGGGTGCAGCTCAGGGATAAGCGTTTACCCATCACACATTATCTCTGGAAGGGTTGGGGTCTTCCAGGGGAGCGCTAGCGGCTGTGAGCCGGACCAGGAAGGCCCCTGGCCTCTCTCCACAGCACTCAGCAGGGTCTAGCTCCTCCCGCCACATGGGCGAGGTACCAGTCCTAAGAAAAGCAGAACTGGACCATACATGTAAAGAAAGTATGGGTGCCAGCTTCTGCGACTACGGAGAGACACGGAGCCCAGAAAATTCTGATCAGATCCAGTTGTTGCCATAATCCCTCCAAAGGGAAAGATCTCTTTAAGAATGTCTTAAGCCATGTCTCTTCCTTGAGGTGGCTGAGACAGAAAGACAGCCAATTTGAGTCAAGAATACAAATAGCAAGACCCTATTTTAAAATAAAAACTGGCTGGTTCAATCCCCAGTAGATACATATGTGAAGGCCGGGGAGATAGCTCAGCGGCATAAGCGCCTGCCCAGCAAGGGCAAGGTCCTGAGTTTGGTCCTTAGTACCAAGAAAACCAGGTACATCTGTGAGCTGGGGTATATAAAATTTTTTACAAAATCTTTCCCCTTCTGTGGATGCTCAGTTAATGCTACATTTAAACATGAATGTGCTCAGTGGGGTTACAGTGTTTGATTTTTTTTTTTTTTGTCTTTTTGAGACAGGGTCTCACTATGCAGTTCAGGCTGGCCTTAAGCTTACTTTGTAGCTCAGGCTGGTCTCGAACTCACAACAATCCTGCCTCAGCCTCCTGAGTGCTGGGATTACAGGCCTGCGCCACCTTGCCCGGCCTGTTTAATGGTTATTAACTAAGTGTGTCGGGAGTCCTCCAGAACACCCCTGGTGCTTTTTGCTTTTCTGAGACAGAGTCTCACTATCTAGCTCAGGCTGGCCTCAAACTCAGTGATCCTCCAGCCTCAGCCTCCTGCGTGCTGGGATTACAGGTGTGTGACACACCTGGTTCTGTGGGTTACTGGGAGGAGTCACACACCGTGTCTGAGATGGGTCACACAGAGTAAATCCACAGGCACAGGGCAAAGATGCATGAGCTGAAGCCTGGAGGGGGAGACTGAGCACCAGGTTCCCAGAGTCTTCACGCAGCAGAGTTACATGGGATAGTCATAAATTCACTTAATGAGACCCTGTCTCAAAATAATGACAAAAGATCTGGTGACACTCAGCAGTGAGTGCTTGTCTGGCGTGTTCAAGGCTCTGGGTGCCATTGGGGTGGCACTACAACCGGGGAAGCTCAGGGGTGGCTTGCGCTGGTTGCAGGGACTCCTGGCCCAGCACATGTGAGATCTCCTGGGAAGCAGCACAGAGTGAAAGATTTTCCACAGTGGTCTGAGTGAGCAGCTGCCGTGAGAGTGCTAGGAGCCCTCCGGAATCCAAGCTCCCAAATGCTAATCAAGGGCTCTGGGGCCTGCTGGGTAACCTGCACTGTCCACCCCTAGGCCCTGGGCGGGCATTTTTATCTTTACTTTTTTTTTTTAACTCTGGTCCCTGCGCTTGCCAGGGAAGCACTTATTCCACTGAACCATCTTCCCAGCCCTCTGGGCGGGCATTTTTACAGCCAAGTTGTCCATAAATCCTGCAAAGTAGGCTGCTGTAGGACCTCTGGGCTTAACCAATTACAGGAAATACCAAGTGGGCATGATAGTGTCCTCCCAGCACTGTGGGAGGATCAGGCAGGAAGATCACAAGTTTAAATTTAGTGAGACCCTGTATTGGGCTGGCCAAATAGCTCAGTGGATTAAAGCACCTGCAAGCAGGTGCAGGGGCTGGGGTTCAATCCCTAGGCCTGCTATGCTGGCCCCACCCCTGAGGCACGCTGAGATGACAATTAAAATGGTGTGGTGGTGCCCACCTGTAATCCCAGCTCTTTGGAGGCTGTAAACAGGAGGACCACTACAAATCTGATCTGCGCAGTGAGACCCTGAACACTCTGTAGATCCTTCCCTAAAATACAAAAAAAAAAAAAAAAAAAAAAAACTGCCAAAAAATATACAGGGGCCGGTGAGATGGGTCAGTGAATAAGCTATTTCCTGGCAAGCACAAGGGCCTGAGTTCAATCCCCGGTTCCACCAAAAAAAATAAAAAAGTAAATCTCGTTTCCTTTGAGGGTTTTAGGAAGCCTATTGGATCCTGGTAGCCCTGTCTTATTATCCCCCAACAGTGTCGTTATTTCTTGCCGAGCAGGAGTGGCAGTGGGTTGGGGCTCATCTGAATGCCTCCCGGGGACCAGCAGCCTTGTACAGAGGGAGCCCAGCCAGAGAGGACAGCATGGGCAGTGGGCAGGACATGCTGTCCTGCAGTCGGCCCCTGTGTGGCTTCCCTGTGTGTTGAGCCCTCGGGGCAGAGGAGCCCTGAGCGATCAGTGTCAACAGGTTGTCACTGGATACCACTTTGCCTACCTTGTCAGTGTGGATAACACTGGGAGTTCTGCATAGACTGCTCTGAACTTGGAGCAAAGGCGGGACAGAGGCTCCAGGTAGTGTGGTGAATTCTTTCCTGGGGAGGTGACTGGAGTACCTCCCTCCAGGTGCACCCACCAGAATGCGAGCAAACCATTCACCATGGAAACCCCTGGCCATGGTTGTGTCATAGTTCAGGGGCTTACAGAAGTGTGTCCCAAGCAAGGATGGTGCCATACACCTAAAATCCCAGCACTTGGTAGGCTGAGGCAGGAGGATCACCACAAATCTGAGGCCAGCTTGGGCTACATAGTGAGTTCAAGACCAGCCTGAACCACATGAGGAGACCCTGTCTCAGTCCTGCCAAATGAATTTTTTAAAATTTATAACATCAAAATAAGAACTGTGACTTAAATTTCCAAAAGTATATTTCCATTTAAGGACCACCTCTGCTTTTGTTTCCTTCTTTGCTGAGCCTCCAACTGCTCAATCATGTGCAGAAACCTAATCTTGTTTCTAGTACAGTACTCATAATTTGAATTACAACCCAGGTACCAGCGGCAAGAAGTAAGCTGTTGTGTCCCTAACAGCCTCTTCCCACCTCTTCTTCTAATGGGTTGGTATGATCTCTGTGGCATTCACAAAATTAGCAGAACGGGGCAGCGAGATAGCTCAGTGGACTGACTGCCTACTTTGGCAAGGGCAGGGACCAGGGTTCAATCCCCAGTCCCTAATGCTGAGCCAGGCCCACCCCCCCAGGGCATGCTGAGCCAGCCACTGAGTCTGGGCATGGTGGGTGGTACACACCTAGGTTCTGTCCCGGTTCCCAGGGGAGATTCTGACTGCTCAGGTGCCTCTGAAGGCCTCTAGAGCTGGTCGTTAAAAGGCTGGAATGCTTCTTGCACTTTCTCCCTTGCTTTATCTAAAAGTTTTCTCTCTCCCTGAGAACCAGTTCTACATCCCTCCCCCCTTCCATGGCATGCAGACTTTTTTTTTTGGTGGAATCGGGGATTGAACTCAGGCCCTTGCATTTTGCCAGGGAAGCATTTATTCCACTGAGCTATCTCCCTGGCCACCATGGCATAAATAATTTTTTTTTTCCATCCAAATCTCACTTTTGGGACTATGAGGCCCTCTCTCCTCCTACCTAGAGGAGGGAATAAAAATAAAGGAATCACACCAGCTGTACTTTTCATTTCCTTTTTTCATTCAACCAGCAAGAGTCAAAGCAGCCAGTACCTTCAGCAAGCCCTCCCTCTGGGGTTGGAGCTGTGATGATTTTCTTCTTCCAGATTGTTTTGCTTTTATTTTTAAATTTTATTTAATTTTTTTGCTTTTTTTTTTTTTTTTTTTTTGGCAGAACCAGGGATTGAACTCAGGCCCTTGCACTTGCCAGGGAAGCACTTAATCCACTAAGCCATCTTTTATTTTTTGGAGACAGGGTCTCACTGCCTTGAACGTATCAGACCTTCTGCCTCCACCTCCCAAATGCTGAGATCCAGGCTTACTCCACTGCATCTGGCCCTGAACTGTTTTCTTTCTTTCTTTTTTTTTTTTTAAATCATTTACTTATTTATTTATTCATTCAGTACAGGGTCTCGCTATACAGCTTGGACTCCTGGTGATCCTCCTGTCTCAGTTCTGAGGCTAGCACAGCATGCAGTTCTGAGGACTGAACTTGGGTCCCTGCACTTGCCAGGCAAATGCTTAGACCATTGAGCTATCTCTCCAGCCTCTGGCTCTGAACTTGTAAAATCTTTGTTTCTTCAGTACATGTTTGTAGTACATAATGATTACATTCCTCCTGGGGAGTTGGCGCATGGACAAAACTCCCTCTTCTATCTCCACACAGGGCCTTTTGGCTTCATGTTTGGTAAAAAAGAATGGAAAAGAAAATTTGCAGGCTTTGTGCACGTTTTTGTCCCTGAAAGCTCCATTCAGAGCCAGTCATGGTAGCATATCACTAATTCCTGCTACTCTGGAGGGTGAGAGGAGGGTTTCAGGTTCAATGCTAGCCTGGGTGATTTAGAAAGATCTTGTCTCAAAATAAAACTGGCTCTTTGGTTCCTGAGGTACTGAGGGGGCTGGTGTGGGTTAAGGAAGGAGCTGAGATCCTTTGTCATAAGACATCGTCACTAATACCCAACGCGTACAGTTTACAGGAAGAGAGGTTTATTTTGGTTCAGTGTTTCAGTCCGCAGTCAGCCGGCTCTGAGCCACACCCCGGGCCCCATCTCTAGCCTGAGGAAGCATTCCAGGCCTGAAGGACAACCCAGGAGGCCGGTTGGATGGTGGGGCCAAGCTGTGCTCAGCGGCAGCCGTGTGCAGTTAGGGGGCGGCCCTCACAGGAAGTGCTTGTGTCCCTTCCTGGCCCCTCTGGATTGCTTCCTGGCCACCAGGATGTGAGCAGCTCTCCTCGGCTCAGGGCCCTGCACCAGGCCATGCTGTCTCGGAGCCAGCAGACCGTGAGGCAAAATACACCTCTCCTTGCTTAACTTGTGGTTGTCAGGCATTGTGTCTCAGGGATGAAACGGTAACTCAGCAGGGCGTGGTGGTGCCTGTCTAACCCCAACACTTGGGAGGCTGAGGCAGGAGGATTACCTCAAGTCCAAGGCCAGCTTGGGCTACATAATGAGTTTTCAAAGCTAGCCTGAACTACTTAGCAAGATTGTCTCAAAAACAAAACAGGGGACCACCCACT
>PVKA01043097.1:0-16977 GCA_004027165.1 Ctenomys sociabilis | reverse complement strand
CCTCCCAGATATAGAGAAATCAATCCTAAAATTTATTTGGAACCACAAACGACCTAGAATAGCAAAGGCAATCTTGGCCAATCAAGACAAGGCAGGAGGCATCACAATTCCTGATTTGAAATTATACTACAAAGCCACTATGATAAAATCAACATGGTATTGGCAACAAAATAGACCTGAGGATCAGTGGAATAGATTAAAATATACAGAGGCATCTACGAAAACAATCAGCCATCTTATCTTCGACAAAGGGGCTACACAAGCTCACTGGAAGAAAGATAGCCTCTTTAACAAATGGTGCTGGAAAACATGGCTTTCTACATGCCGAAAAGTAAAACTTGACCCAGCTCTATCACCATGCACCAAGCTAAAGTCAAAATGGATTAAAGATCTAAACGTTAAAACAGAAACACTCAATCTCCTGGAAGAGAAAGTAGAAGGAACTCTTGAAGATATAGGGGTAGGGAAAGAGTTCATGAACAAACATATATTCGCACGGGAAGCTCTTGAAAGAATCAACAAATGGGATCAACTCTTCTTAAAGAGCTTCTGCATGTGAAAAGAAATTGTCAACAGAGTGAAAAGACAACCCACAGACTTTGAAAAAATCCTAACTAACAAGCAATCAGAGAGAGGTCTACTGTCTAGAATTTATAAAGAACTAAGATATAACAGGGACCTCAAATTTAAAGACCCAATTCAGAAATGGGCATCTGAAATGAGTACACACTTCTCAGAGGACGAAATTAAAGAAGCGAACAAATATATGAAAAAATGCTCCACATCGCTAGCCATTCGTGAAATGCAAATAAAAACAACACTGAGATATCATCTCACTCCAGAGAGAATGACTATCATAAGGAAATCAACCAACAACAAATTTTGGAGAGGTTGTGGGGAAAAGGGAACACTTCTCCACTGCTGGTGGGAATGTAGACTAGTACAACCACTATGGAAATCAGTGTGCAGACAAGAAACTAGGACTGGAAATCCCTTTCAATCTAGCTATCCCCCTTCTGGAAATTTTCAAAAAAAAACCTGAAAGTATCATATCATAGTGATATATGTTAACCCATATTTATAGCAGCACAATTTTTCATAGTCAAATGTTGGATACAACCAAAATGTCTGTCACCTGAATAATGGATGGGAAAGATGTGGTGTTTTTATACAACAGAGTATTACTCAGCTATAAAAAAAACAAACTTGAAATGTTCGCAGGTAAGTGGATACAACTTGAGACTATACTTACAAGTGAAATAAACCAGACCCAAATGTGTAAATATTGTATTGTCTCCCTAGTATAAGAACACAAAAGAAGAAATAAAAAGTGAAAGGTAAAACAGAAACAGTAAAAAGGAAAGAAGCGATTGTTATCTTTTAATAGATATGCAAGTAAATTCAAAACAATATTTTGTCTTTCAACATTACAATAATTTGAATTATTGTATATTATCTTTCAAGAGACCAAGGAAAATATCAAGATAATGACAGATAATGAAATTTGCTTGGTAAATTATATATATATATATATATATGAATTTCATTGTAGAAGCTAAAATGTGAATTTGATTGTAGAAGCTGAAATGTAAATAAGTAAAATCCTGTTCACTTTAAAATGTAATTGCTTTCTCTAAATAAAATTTATTTAATTTTACTTTTAAAATTTCTAGTTACCAAATACTGCATTTAAGTTCAAAATATAATGCAAAATTAGAAATTTTTTTAGAAAATTAGAAAAATGAAATGGAAACATGGGGCCAGGGAGACGGCTCAGTGGAATAAGCACTTCCCTGGCAAGTGTAAGGGCCTGAGTTCAATTCCCGGTTCTGCAAAAAATAAATTAAATAAATAAATAATTAAATAAACTTGTCTGAAAAAGAAATTTTCATGGAGATATATTTGAGATTACCATTATGCTTTCAACAATCCCAGACAAAAGTGTGTATGAGATACCATAGAACAATCCAATATTCAAATACAGTGACAACTTCAAAGTTCCCATTGATGTCAGTGGAACTATTAGTCATTGATTCTGCATAAGGGAATGGAGCACAATCAAGGGAGAGAGCCAAATAATGATGCTTTTTAGAAAAAACATGTCTGCCAACTAGAATAATTCAGTACAGTTACCACAGGATAAAGCACCATTTTCATGTGAATTAATTTTGTACATTATCTTTGTCCTAATGTAATGAACTAAAAGGCTGGTAAATTGGGCTTAAAATACTCTGTAATAAGGCTGGCTAGATAGCTTAGTGGACTGTGTGCCTATGAGATAGTTCAGCAGAATAAGCACCAACTTTCGCAAGTGCAGGGACCAGGGTTTGATTCTTAGTCCCGCACACCACACCAGCCCAGTTCCTGGGGCTCACTGAGCCTGTGACATAATCCAGTCATGGTGGTTCATGTTTGCAATCCCAGTGCTGGTGAGGCTGAAAACAGGAGGATCACTGAGTCCAAGATGCATAGTGAGACCATGTACCAAATACACAAGTGAAAATAAATACTTCATAACAATTTTTTACTTTTTGTTTGTATTTTGGTACAGGTTCTCCATGGTCTATAGTGTCTCACTACATAGATCAGACTCGATCTCCCATGAGGTTGGATTATAGGGACACATCACCACATGCAGTTTCAATCGAGGTCTCAGTGCAACCCTGGGAGTGGGACCAACAGGACACATCAGGATTCGAACCCCTTGTCTTTGTGTCTGCCCAAGCAGGCACTTTAATCCACTGAACTATTTGGCTGTTCCCCAATATGTTATTTTATTTATTTATTTTTTTGGTGGAACTAGGGATTGAACTCAGGACCTTTCACATGCCAGGGAAGTGCTTATTCTACAGAGCCATCTCCTTGGCCCAATATTTTACTTTATGTAATATACAATATATAATCTCATTAGGGTTCCTGTGATCATTAATGTAGTAAAATGTCTAGAAAAGTATCAGACATAGAATAAGCACTGCATCCGGGCGTGGTGGTGCATGCCTGTTTCCCAGCACTCGGGAGGCTGAAGCAGAAGGACTGTTGTGAGTTCGAGACCAGCTTGAGCTACAAAGTGAGCTTGAGGCCAGCCTGAACTGCATAGTGAGACCCTGTCTCAGAAAGACAAAAAAAAAAAAAAAAAAAAAAAAAAAAAAAAAAAAGAATAAGCACTGCATATCAGCTTGTGTAATCAATATATAATTTAAATACCAATAGTCAATGGATGTATTTGTAGTAAAATTAAACATTTTCTTGCAGTCAAACTTTTCTTTACATCTTTATAAAGCAGCAAAATAAAAACTGTAGCACAGGGCCAGCCAAACAGCTCAACAGATTACAGTGCCTACTTAGGCAGACCCAAGAGCTGGGGTTTCAATCCCCAATCGGCCAAGCTCACCCCACCCATGGGGCACACTGAGAATGTGATTGAGACTGGGCATGGTGGCAGAAGCCTATAATCCCAGTGTCTGAGAGGCTGATAAACATGAGGATCACTAAGAGTCTGATCAGTGTAGTGAGACCCTGTAAACCCTGTACTGAACACATAAAATTAAAAACCATCAGCACAGTAATAACTGTAATTTTTAATAGTAATACACAATAATAATATTCATTTCATTTTATTAGCACATACATAACATATTTTGATTATTTTCATCCCCATTAACCCCTCTCCTTCACATTCCTATTCCCATAACTCATCTCCATCTCTACATGCATGCCTTCTAGTTTTCTGTCATCTCTCCCCTGTTTTATTTATTAATTCCTTAGATCTTTCATGAAAGTGAAAACATGATATTTATTTTTCTGAGCATTCTTAAACCATTTAGCATAATGGTTTCTATGTCCACCTGTTTTCCAGTAATTGACAGATTCAGTCTTTTTCATGGCTGAATAATGATTTTCATATACATCACATTTCCTTTATCCATTTTGTTGAAGAATAACTAGGCTGTTTTCATAGATTAGGTAGTGTGATTCTCACTGTTATAAACATGGTTATACATGAATTACTATAACATGTGGACCATGCAGAAGATACTTATTTTTATTTTTCGTACAAGGTCTACAAGATCTCAGTTCATAGATTGGACTCCTAGTGATCCTCCTGTTTTCAACCTCCCATGTGCTGGGATTACAGGTGTGCGCCACCACACGCAATCTCGATCACTATCTCAGTGCGCCCCAGGGGTGGGGGCCGGCAAACCACTTTGCTGAAATTGTGAAATATTTCTAAAACGTTTCTGTTATAATCTGCAGGGTTTTCTAAGTAAAGGATAAAATCATCTACAAATACAAAGAATTTGACTTCATCCTTTCCTATTTACATCATTTTTATGCCTTTCTATTGTCTAAATGGCCTACTTAAAATTTCAGACACCATATTTAACAACAGTAGTGATGGTGCACATGCTTATCTCATTCTTGAGTTGACAGGAAGTATTTATGCATTATCCCATTTTGTATGATGTTGGAGCTCTGTTTTTCATATATGACTTTCTCAATTTAATGACAAATCATTCTATCCATACTTTCTTCATGGTTTTATAGTGAAAAAGTTTCAAATCTTGCATAAGACTTTTCTGCATCTATTGAGATGACTGTAACACTTTTATCCTTTTTCTCTTTATGTAGTTTGTTATAATTACTGATTTAAGTATGTTTAACTATCTCTGTATACTGTACAATGGAAACAGTAAGTGATTTTTTAACATGCTTCTAATTCTGTTTAATATTTTTCTTTAAATTTTTTTAATGGGTCAGGGAGATGCCTCAGGCCAGGGAGATGGCTCAGAAGAATAAAGATTAAAAAGGCAAGTACAAGGGCCTGAGTTCAATTACCGGTTCTGTCAATAATCTAAAAAATAAAAAATAAATAAATTTTGTTATGAAAGTGCAGGGACTTGGATTCAATTCCTGGCAAAACAGGCCCCACCCGCAGGTGCTCTGACCTGGCCATGGAGTCTGAGTGCCGTGGCACATGTCTGTAATCCCAGTGCTGGGGAGGCTGAGAACAAAAGGATCACTAGAAGCCCCATTACCTAGTGAGACCCTATACTAAATCCATAAAAAATTAATTAATTAAATTAAATTTATTATGGAGAATGTGGCAGCAACACTAATCCAGGATCTTGGTCATTCCTTCTCTTTCTTATTAAGTTGTTGTCCACTTTTTTATAACACAATAGAGCTGACTTTATAGGAAAAGTTTAGAAAGCATTTCTTTCCTTTATATTTCATAAGCATCATTAGTCTTTCTGTCCTTCAACTGTTTTTGAGTTAATTTGTATTTCTGTCAGACTATATATGTGTAATTAGGCTACTCATTTGAAATCGCTTTGTTTTTCTAATGTTAATACTCATAACTATAAACTTCCCTCTCAAAACTGCTCTCGATGTGACCCAAACATTTGCATATTAATTTAATTTTTTGTTTTAGTCTAGGTATTTTACACTTTCTCCCCCTAATTTCTTTCCTTTTTTAATGTATTTGGTTGTTTCATGGTCTCACTATGTAGCTTGGGCTTGTGGTGATCCTCCTGTTTTCAGCCTCCAGTGCTAGGATTGCAGGTATGCACCACTATGCCCTGTACTCTGGCTACCTTAGTCCTTCCCTATAGGCTGAGCTGGCATGTGGTGCTGGGGATCGAACTATGGCTTGCCTGTGCTTGCCTAAGTAGGCACCTTAGTCCCCTGAGCTGTCTTGTTGGTCCCTTCCCCTGATTTCATGAACCAATAGTTTATTGTTCAAGTGTGTATTATCAGTCTTCCTATTTTGTAGTTTCTGTGGTTTTCATTGTTAATTTTGCTTGATTGTGATCACACTCTATGCATAGTTTTTTAATTAATTAAGATGTTTTACACACTATGATCTATTTTAAAGGTAGATCCCAGGGCTGCCTAATAGAATATATTCTGCTGTTATTGGTTAGAATATTCTGTAGCCCTATTGTAACATAGATGAATTGATCTATAAGGTCATTTAGCTCTGAAATATCTTTGTTGATTTTTTTCTAGCTGACCTATGTGTCAGAGTAACTAAACTACTTTGGGGTCTTTATGTAGAATAATTTGTTTTCTCTATACACTGATGTTGCGTTCTTGTATATAGCTAGTTTCTCTCAGTGAAATCTTTTATTTTCCAATATATAGCAGCCTTTGTCTCTTCTAACTAACTTAAAGATTACTTTTTCAGATATAAGTACAACTACTCTTGTATATTTTTAGTCTGTAACTAACAATGTAAGGTTTTCCATCTTGTTATTCTTACCTGCATATGTTTCCACAGTTGAGATATATTTCTTTCAGGCAACATAGGGTTGGGTCTTGTTCTTAGATTCAATTTTCCAGTCTTTATATTTTAATTAGAGAACTAAAGCCATTTATATTCAAAGTTATGAAAAACTATAAGTTACTTATTATTATGTTATTTTGCTAGTGTTTAATTCATTTCTGATTTTCCTTTTTTAGTGGGAATCTAGTACAGGGCCTACAGAGTCTCACTACATAGATCAGACTTGTAGTGATTCTCCTTTTTTTAGCTTCCCAAGTCCTGGGATTACAGTTGTGCTCCACTACGCCCAGTCTCAAATGCCATCTCAGCATGCCCCAGCCTGGAGCCAGCACAGCACACTGGGGATGGAACCTTGACTGCTGTGTTGTGCCTAAGCAGGTATTTTAGTACACTGAGTTATCTGGTTGGCTCTGATTTTCATTTATTTATGTATACTGCCAAAAGATTTATTACTTCCCTTGATCTTGTAGTTGTGCTTATCATATTCCTCTTTGTTTAGATTTCCCTTAAGTGTTTCTTGCAATTTTGGTTTACTTGCTATGAATTCTTTTCTGATTACTCTTGGAAAGTTTTTGTTTTATTTTTGCTTTTTATTTGGGAGAACCTTGTAAGAAATAAATATTTAAGGTGACATGCCTTTTCTTTCAGGAAACAAAGTACAACAGTCCAAACTTGTCTGGCCTTTAGTTTCTACTGAGAAATTGCTGTTTTGTGGTTTTGTTGTTCAGCATTTGTTTGTAACAGATATACATATACATTTTTTTTTCAGGCTCAACCCACCCAGATAGCTGGGCTGGCATGGCATGTAGTGCTAGGGATCAAACTGCAGTACCCTGCACCTTCCTAAGCTTGCCTAAGCAGGTGCTTTAGACTTCTGAGCTATCTCACTGGGCCCCAGCAGCTTTTAATATTCTTTTTGTTTTAAATTATTTTTGCCAGTATGACTATGATATGTCGTGGAGAAATTCTTTTTGATGCAAGTCTCTTTGGGATTCTAAATAATTCCAGTACCTGGATGTCAATGTCCATGCACAAATTTGGGAAATTTTTTGTTATAATTCCAGAAAATGCTATAATTTTAGTCTGAACTTTCTCACCTTCTTTGGGGATGTTGCATCTTTAATTAGGTCCTTTGGATATGCTTAATAGCTCTTGAATATACTGTTCCTTCATTCTTTCTCTTTTTTCATTACTGCTACGTGAACATTCTAGTTTGTCTATCTTGTATACAAGCTCTAATATTCTTTCTACCTTTTCATGTAACCTACTTTTTATCCTTTTTTTGAGTTTGCTTTCAGCTTATTTTATGCATACACACTTCACACGTTTTTCAAATTCTGTATACTTCACAAGAGAGTAGAAACTAGCTACAATCTCCTAGCTACACATTGGGGCATTAACATAGCCCATAATTTTGCCCTAAAACAGGCAACTGTGTCATTCTGAGATTTCCTCAGCTCATGTCATGTGGCCCTGGAATCTCCTCATGTAACTTCCACTTTCAGAACTGGGCCCACAAGCCAAAACTCTATTTTGTGCATTATGAAAATGTTAATTCTGACCAAATAAACCTATTAAATCAGTTTAATTCAATGTTTAAAATTAGCGGGCCAGGGAAACAGCTCAGTGGAGTAAGTGCTTGCCTGGCAAGTTCAAGGTCCTGAGTTAGACAGCTGGTACCACAAAAACAGAAAGATTTAAAACTATCACATTTTACATGGGAAAGATAAATGGTACAAAAATATATGCACATAAATGTTTATACATGCATTGAAATATGTATAGTTCAGAGTGATTCAGAGGGCCCCCAAATAGTCCTGAGAATATTATGTGTGTGTGCAAGTTTTCTCTGTGCATAAATATACAAAACATAAAGTTTAACATGTTCACCATGTTTAAAGTTCAGTGGCATTAAGTAAATTCAAACAAGCATTATACAATGATTATATTCCTTGTAGCAAGTTGGTAGTGTATATAGCACATCTCAATGCTTTCTCCATCTTTTTTCTCCTGCCGTTTTGCTTGCTTGTTTGTTTGTTTTATCCAGGCTAGTAGGGCCACTAAATCTCCAGGCCCACGTGACTCCATAGCAGAGCACAGTCCACTTGTGCTTCCTGAGTCTCTAGACCTAACCCCGGTGGTCAGCTTGTAAGAGGTGCTACCAGCTGGGGCCTCCCAGGTCTGTGTCAATGAGCCTAATCTCATGACTCAGCCATGCATATACTGTTTCTTCCCATGCAGGTGAGCCTGAGGTAAAGATGTCACCTGTCATTCAACTCTTCTGAGGTCCCTTCTACTAGGTGACATGCCTGGAATCCAACTAAATGCAGGTCCTAGGGCCACCGGACTAGAAACCTCAAATACATTCCCATCCCTGGAGCTCCAGAGGACCTGAGCTTGGTGGGCCCAGCCTCCCCAATCTCCTACAAGTGGAGACAGTGGAGTCCAGCCTGGGAAGCCTGCGATCTGGCCTGGCATACATTGCCTATCTGAGCCCAGGAACCCAGGCCTGGTTTCTTCCATTCACTGGAGTCTACTTAGGCTACTGCTACCCAACAGGCCCAGTCTTCAGAACAGAACACCAGTTGAGCCACTAAAACCCCCTTTTGTGACAACCAGAAGGATACAGTGCATGGAAAATGACAGCACAGCAAGGTAAGGTCTGGGATAGCAAGGCCCAGGGTAGGAAGCCAGGGCAAGAGGGGTCTCCTGTCTATGTTCTAGCCCTGACTGCTTCCTGCTACTCCTAGGCATGTCCCTATCTCTATGTGGGTCACCCTGCCACCACCCCACGGCTCAAATCACCCTACCTGGCCACTGTCCCTTTCTCTGGTTTGTACAATAACCACCCTGACTAGAGTGGCACCTGGTTGAGGGCATAAGGCAGGGTAGGGTGACTCTGGCAGGGCTCACTCCACCTTCCTCTACCTCTCTCTCTACCTTCCTGGTGACCAGCAGTCAACATAGGGGGCAGTGCAGACAAAGAGTTACAGCTCAGAGCATGCAGGGATCCAGAGCCAATGAAGCTGCCTATGCTGAATAAATTTCCAAAGACCCAGCCATCCCTGTTTCCTGTGAGCTATTGCAAAATGAGGGCTAGGGGCCATGAAGAAGCCCCAGTGCAGACAGACCAGCCCCAAAGAACTTTGGACCACCTTCCTGTATCCTCCACCACAGGGAGCATGTGCAAGGACAAAAGAAAGCACAATGAAACAGTCATGGATCTTGAGTCAGGAAAGAATCTAGGGAGAAAGATGTGTTTATATGAGGAAGACCAGTGTCAGTAAGGAGTCAGGGCAGCATGTGCAAAGGCCCTGGGGTACCAGGAAATCAAGTTCGAGGAAGAGCAAACAGACCAGTGGGGCTGGAGCTTGCAGAAGGGTGATGAAATCACAGAGGTGGGAGGGATCTTTGGGTTTAAGGGCAAAGGCTACATTTCTGTAGGTTTACATAGGAAGCCCTAGGAGAGGGTATGTAAGTTAACTTTTTTTTTTTTTGTCTCCCACCAGTTTTGATCCATTTCTTACTTGAAAAACAATCTGTCTTATTTGCTATTATCTTTTACTTTATATTTTGGGTTTCTCCTGTAAGAGAAACAATGTGATATTCAAGGTTGTGTGTCTGATTTATTTCATATAACAGTATGGCTCAAAGTGTATCCATTTTTCCTAAAATTGGTCATAATTTATCTTGCTTTTCAGTAGATTCATACTTCATTTTCTATATATACAGTATGTCCCCCACTTACAAACATTTGAGTTGTAGGCTTTCACAGATAGAAACTGATCTTGCATTGTAAACATTCTTTGATGGGAAAAAATTTTAGTAGCTCACATGTCTGTCAGACATTGTCACAACTACACTGTGCCGTGCTCCTGTGCTTAAAAATAAAAATCACTTATAAACAGCATGTGTGTGTTTAGCTGTTTTATGCTTCACACTATATATTGTGACAAAGGTGTCTAAGACTCACTTTGTCGGACTTATGAAAGAGGCTTTCAAGCATTCTTCCAAAACGGAATTTGTTATTAGCTCAGAGAAATTTAATATAACACATCTGCTTTTCTATTCATTAATCTATTGATGCACATATAGGTAACTTCTAAAATTTAATCTCTGTACATTGTGCTGATATTTAATGTCATGTCTTTAATGCTTTCAGGAAAATACGTAGAAGGGGAACAGCCAGATGAAATGAAATTTTGAGTTTTAATTTCTGTAGAATCTCCATAGTAGTTGCAAGATTTACATCCCCAGCAATAATGTAGAAGGGTTCTTTTTGCCATACAACTGACCTGAACTCCATTGAAGTCAAAACCAAAAGCTAATAAGGTTTTTTAATCTCTTCCACAACTTGCTTTTTCATATTTTTGATATGAATCCAGAGAATTGAGAAACATTAAATATCACTTATTTAAACAGAATAATTCATTGTTTTAAAATGCAAGAAAGTGACGATAAAATATTTGCCATTAAAGATATCAGGACATAGTCTAACATCATTGGTTTAAAATCATGTGGTAATGCTTTATGAGGAGAGGAAATACATAAAAATATCCTTCTGAGTCCATCAATTTCGACTAGGAAATGGGAAGCTTTTCTATAAATGATGTATAGAAAACCTACATTTATGATTTTTGATCTAGATCTATGTTATCTAGTCACCATTATACCACTTCACCTACAAGATTATTATTACTAGTTAATTTCTTACTGTACTTATGGAAGACCTTTCCTCTTGTACTTGAGGACATTCCCTTCTTCTTCAATAAATCACAATACCAGTAACACAAATAAAGATATATGGTAGTTATTCTTCAGATTGTATTTCACATGACATAGAATAAAATAGAGCAGGATAACAAAAGATTAGTAAAGAATTATATAATGATGCTCTTTTTTTATTTTTTGGTGGAATCAGGGACTGAACTCGGGCCCTTGTAGTTGCCAGGGAAGTGCTTATTCCACTGAGCCATCTCCCTGGCCCCAACAATGCCCTTTAAGATCATGTTTTATTACAAAACAAGAAAACAAGAAAGAAGGAATATACTTTTATGGGAAGAGAGAAGAAAAAAGGACGGAAAAATCTGAGCAAGATAGAAAATATAAAATTAAGATAGCATCAAAAACAAAGCATTTATATCACTTTCAAATATTTATTGCAAATTACATACCTTCCTCTGTATATGTTTTATAAAATAAAATATGAAAACACAAGGCAAGCTATAACCCTACTCTAGCTTGTTCTTAGATAAAAAACAAACTTTGGAAGGATCAGTCAAATGTTTCACTAAGATTCTACTTTGTTTCCTTAAAATCACTCATTGCAAAAGGACTAGTCAAATAAAAGGAAAGGCTAGTCACTCAACTATGGAAGATTTACTTTGAACCTGGCTTCAGTTTATTCTGACCAGCATTTTATTTTCTGTGATAGTTTTCTACATAAAATTTGTGTGCATACCTCATGAACAATGTTATGTCTACTACACTAAAGTAGGTGTGCCCAACCCATATCCTATTGGCCACATGCAACCCTAAAAGATCAGTAATGTGGCCCCAAAAGTTAGCAATCATTTACAATTATTATGGCAGTTGTAGCAACGTTTTTTAAATAATTTTACTAAGAAACAAACATCAATGAGACAGTTTCAAAACCGATTAGCAGGACTGTAACAATCAATATATTGCATATTGTTGTCTTCCTAGTGATTATTCTTAGTACAAGATGCAGATATGATATCCTGTCCAAAAACAATATTAAAACAAAAAATTCTAGTCATTGAATTAAGAGAAAGTAGCTGTATATCTATCCTAAATATTTTGAATATATAGATACAATTCTTGTTATATAGGTCTTACTTTATCTTGGTCTTAACCATCCAGCAGAAAAGTACAAAAACGAATTATAAAAAGTAAAACCACATTAATATGCTGAGTTATAAAAGGCTCAAGTCAACAACTTCTGACATCACCAGTCCTACGAAAAACCACTACTATTATGGACTACTGGACTATATTGGAATATTTTGCTGAATTCATGCACCTACAGTATTTAATTGGCAATGGATACCCATCCCTGTAGCAATGTTTTTATGACTCTATTAAACAGTGCTCCAATGTAGTGCATAGAGCTGAAATCTGAACACTATTAAAGGGCAATTCATTGTTCACTCTGACTCCTGCACCTGACAGATGCAGTCTAATTTAAATCTTTGTGAATCAAGAAATATGCTTGTACAAACTGCGAAGTACATGAAGTAATTATTAATAATAATACTGCAACCTATAGGTATGTATGTGTACATGTGAAGACAATGTGTACTTGCATTTATTGATATTATACATATATTTCAATTTTCTTATTTAATTATTAAACTTGGGCTTCTTTATTTAAGTTTTTTGGTACATTTTAAGTATATATACTGATCATATCCATCATAAAGAATTTGTACCTGTACACAAAACATTCTGATTTTCCCTCATTATACTAATCCTCGAGCATCAACCCAAATTCTCATTTACAAAAAAAAATGCTTTTCCATTTTTTCCTTCTTTTCTCATTGTTTTCTTTTCCTTTCCTTCCCCCTCCAACCTCCTTAATTACCCTTTTCATTTAAGCACTTCTTATTTCCCAATATCTGTTACACATTCTGGTCTTTATTTACACTTTAAGATTCTTTCACAAGAGAAAAAAATGCAATATTTACACATGCTTGAAACCATACTTGAAATACCTGTCATCTTGGTCTTCTAAATGTGTACTATTTCTAACGTATTTTTACTATACTCTCTTTAAATTTTATAAAGGTAATAAAAGAAAATGAGACAAAAACCAACATTTAAGTTTTCTTGAAAGTATTCAATGATATTTCCCATCTTGTATAACTATACCTGTTAATCTGAGGAAAATATGTGGTGACAAAAATAGGTAGTATATAAATCATTGTTAATTAGCTATTCTTCATTTGAAAGTCTATAACTTACGCATTGTTACATTATTTCACTTAATAATATGAATTTCACAGAATTTTTGTAATGCATACTGTTGTCTCCCAACCTGTCATTCATATTACCTGATATGTACACATGCAAAATTGGAAGAAGGAAAAAAAGAAACATGTAAGAAATTAACAGAGAGTACAATTGAAAAAACGCAAGCAGAGACCATACTCTTAAGTGAAATAAATCAGACTTGCACGTATGACATCGTATTGTCTCCTTAGTGGGAGAACCTGAAAGAGAAAATGAAATTTAAATGGGAATAGATACTGGGGAAAAGGGAATGAACATCCATGCACGTATCTAAGATGGTTTAGACCACTGTTTTGTGCCTTTCTCCTGGTCTATGGAAAGAGTAGATAATGCTTAGTTTTATCTCCTTTTCTCAAATGTGCATAATTGTTATGCTACTACCAACCACACACACACAGACAATCCCCCAATACCTTCCTCTCCCCCTCAAATCTATTCTTCCATTTTGTTGTTTGAAGAGAGCAATGGTGCTTTTTGCATCTCAAATGGTATTTCATATCTGTATGAAGTATATTTAAGGTTGTGTAATTTTGTTTGTTCATTCTGAGCCATACAGAAGCTGGGTGTTACTACTGAGATCTATATTTGGCTTCCTTCCTTTTCCTTTTTCATGATTTTGTTTCAGCATTCTACAAAAAGTTATTAAAATATGCTTTCTCGTTTTGTAGGGAACTACAAAACAGAGACTGTGTTTTCTTCTTTCATTTTCTCCTGCATGATTTCTTGGAGAAAGGGAATGCTGTTTGATCTAACCACATTAATATGAAAAATCAATGTTATTTTAATGTATTATTATTCACAATATTATTTTTATATTCTTACATATTTCCATTATGGGGTAATAAAACTATAAAAGAGAACTTATAATAGATAAGTAATTGGGGCAGGGGAGATAGCTCAGTAGAATGAGTGCTTGCCTGGCAAGCACAAGGGCCTGAGTTGAAATCTCCAGTTCCACCAAAAATAAATAAATAAATAAAAATTAAATAAATAATCGGAATGCAAATTAATGTGCTAGCTTTCATTCTTCTCATCCAAACAAAGAAGAAACAAGAGAAGATGATGACTGGCCATTGTTACTATTCAGACTATGAGAAGCTATCCATTTACCAACTCTAACACTAGAAAAGCTTTTTGTTTTTGTTTTGCACAACCAGGGATTGAACTTTGGACCTTGTGTTTGCCAGGCAGATGCTTAAAAGGTTTATTTTATCCATGTATTTTATGACTAGCACTTTTCCAAATAGTGGCTCAAGAAACCAGGCTGCAGGAGAGTTTGGTATCTTACAACTGCATCAAAGGGACTAGAGGTCATTCCCTGGTACTGCAAAGGGAAACTGTAGGTTTGCATATGGTATTTGAATCGATGTGGAAACAGCTTCTATCATTTCAGCACTTCTGCTTTAATTCATCTGTCTGTAACACAACGTTGTGGACAGCTTATAAATGTAGCTTTCCAAGGGAACTTGATTTCATGAGTACATAGCATGATGTCTTCCATAGCCATCATGAAAACCATATCTTTGCTACAATATCGCATCCAATCTTCACAAAAGCAGCATGAGAGTAACTGTGACCTATTATGGGCAGAAAAAAATGAGACTCAGCAAAATGTAATCCACTTGAAGCCAAATAGTGAGCAAGTGATAGTGCAGTGTTCATAACTGAATAATCACACAAAGATGTGTGCATTTCTATCAGTAGTTTAAAAATGCTGCATTGTATTTGAGAGTATTCATTGTTCAATTAAGTGAAAATAATGGAAATCATAAATAGCTATAACCTTAATAGAGAATTCCAAAATAAATTTTAGAATTGTTAAATATAAATCCCTGATTAACATTGTTACCTTAGGTATCAGCAATAATACCTATTCCTTTAATTTTGCTATTCAGATGCAAATCTTAGCATCGTGACAGCCTTCATGATACTTATATTCTTTTTATTTCCTAAGATTGTAAGAAAGCTTGAATGCCTCTATTTGCAGTTTTGATACTTTAATATCTCAATTTACTATTTACTATTTTAGCTGTCACAAAATTCCATTTAATGGCTTTATAAATTTAAAAAATAATTAGCAATTAAACACAATTTCTTATGACAATAATAAAAGCTTACAAAGCTGTAGAACAAAATGAGGTATTTGGTGAAGGTTGTGTTCTAACAAAATCATCTGAGTAAAAGAAAGTAGCATTTATCAATAGAATTATTTTTGCTGCTTACGCAGATGCAGGGGTCAGTACCCAGGCCTGCCAGGCCAGCCCCACCCCTGGGGCTTGTTGAGACAACTACTGAGACTGGGAGTGATGATGCGCACTTGTAATCACAGCACTTGGGAGGCTGAAAACAGGATCTCTGTGAGTCCAAACTGTATAGTGAAGCCCTGTAGACTCTGTACTAAATACATAAAAACAAGAATTATTTTTGTCCATTTACAAGTACATATCCCAAATGAAGAAGTATAATTGACATACAAGGTCATTGTTTTTGTCTCACATTGACAGATTTTATCATCAATATTTTAAACCTGAATATTGAACACATGGCCAAGAACCGTAATTTCTAAATTATTTTCCTAGTTTTATTTGAATGAAATTTCTTTTCATTTTACTGATTATAACAAGACAGAGAGAGAATTCAAAGTGGATCTACACTGTAGTGATTTTACACTACCTGTTCACTTGTCAAATTCTATTGATTTTTATTCTGAAATCTCAAAACTATTAAATTCTTCAGTGTAGAATTATCTTACTGAACTCTGAAGGTTAATGTGATGTGCTGATTAAGTCAGTATTCTTTCTGAATTACCATGAAATTTATATAAGAATACTCAGTTTCTAAAATAATGCAATTCAGGGGTGACCAGATAGCTCAATGGACTAATGTGCCTACTTAGACAGAGCGCAGCGGCTGGGGTTCAGTCCCAGGCCAGTTGTGTTGTCCCTTGCCCAGGGGCATGCTGAGACAGTGACTGAGACTGGGTTTGGTGGGGTGCACCTGTAATCCAGCACCTGAGAGGCTGAAAACAGGAGGATCACTACGAATCTGATCTGTCTAGTGAGACCCTGTACCAAATACATAAAAAAGATGTCCTAAAATAATGCTATTCACCACAAAAACAACAATAGGGATAGGGAAATAGCTCAGCAATCTAAGCATGTTCTTGGCAAGTGCAAGGACCCAGGTTTTATCCTTGATACTGCACACCGTGCCGGCCCCAGAACCTGGGGTGCACCATGTGGTCGCTAAAATCAGGCGTGGTAGCGCACGCCTCTACATGCAGCTCTTTGGGAGGCTGAAACAGAAGGATCACTATGAATCCAAGCTGCATAGTGAAACCCTGTACCAAATAAACAAATAAAAGATTTTTAAAGTTTTTAATTTTTGAAAAATAGTAACTATAATTGAATAATTCTATTAATTACTTGAGTTGCCTATCTGTAAATTATTATTAAATATTAATACTACTAGAATTATACTAAATACTGAGAATAAAGGTATTTTTAGCAATAAATTTATATTATTTAATATATTTTGATTATGATTAGATATTTATACACTAAAGTCTCCCAGGAAAGTTGTTAGTTATACCATGCAAAATAATGCAAGAAAATTCTCATTTGTACTATTGAACTATTTGAACTATTTAACATGAA
>PVKA01043096.1:0-16960 GCA_004027165.1 Ctenomys sociabilis | reverse complement strand
CCCGTCAACTTCACTCCTCCCTGCACTGGGCCCTCTGCGAACCCTGAACTGTCCCAGATGCTGGAGGCAAGAGCCCTGAGCCTTCCCAGCCCTTTCAAGAAGCAGGATTTATATCCTAAGATCCTGGGGTGGCATGAATTTTAAAATGATACACTGGATGTGGTAGGGGCTGAGGCAGGAGGATTGCCTGGGCTCTACAGTGAGCTCAAGACCAGCTTGAACTCACAGCGAGACCCTGTCTCGAGAAACCTAAATTGAGTAAAATGAGAACCCTTTCTTACAATAAAACGCACTGGCACTAATTCATACCAACTCACCCGGTGAGCAGTCATGTGTGGGTTCCCGAGAAGCCAGTCAGTATGCCAGTCACTACATCAGAGCAGGGGCAAGTTGTGCAAGAGAGGAGACTGTCCACCCTGGGTCTCCAGTCTGCCTCCCACGCCTGGGGTGAGGGCAGCCTGGCGTGTCTGGTGACCAGGCTGGTCTGGAAACTTGGGTCTCCAAAAGGACGTGGGTCTGTAAAAGGCAGTATTCACTGCTTCACAGGGAGATTTCGGCCCTGCATCTGTCACAGGTCACCCATGGGTTACTTGCCTGGGCCCAAGCGCAGAGGTTGTCGAGGGACCCAGGGTGACCACCAGAGTGACCCGTATGTCAGCAGTGGTACTCTGCAGAGCTCATCCCACGCGCTCTGCCCCCTCTAGGAGTGTCATGTAATGACAATGAATAACTGAGTGCAAGTCAACCAGAGGGAGTGTTCAGATCTCCCCCGGCACAGTGATGCCCGCCTGTGCTGTGATCCCAACACTCTGGAGGCTGAGGCAGGAGGATCACAAGCATTGGGACAGCCTGGGCAACTAAGCAACTTGCAAAGATCCTGAAGAGGCCAGGGACAGGGAGGGGACAGGTGCCCAACACCCCAGCCGAGGACACCCCCACCATGCCCCCAGGTCACAGTAACCTGGGGCTGCTTAGGCTCTGGATTCACACCTATGATTTTCCTCCAGATAGAGCCCAGATTTCTTTTATTTATTTATTTGTTTGTTTTTATTTTTTGTCAGAACTGGGGATTGAACTCAGTCCCTTGTGCTTGCCAGGGAAATGCTTATTCCACTGAGCCATCTCCTCAGCCCCCTGGCACCTGGATTCCTGACCCTCAGCTCCCAAAGTGCAGAGAGTTGTGTGCTCATGGCCACCACAGTACGCATGCTGCTGCCTGGTGCTCTGTGCCCTGTCCTCTCCCGCTGGTCGGGGCCAGATAACCTACCTCAGTGGAGCAGGGTCCATTGCAGACCCGGGCTGCTGCACAAGGGTCCCAGCTCTTTTTTTCTTTCTCTGGTGCTGGAATGAAACCTTCCACATGCCAGGCAAGTGCTCTGCCACTGAGTGATACCCCAGTCCTTTTATTATTTAATTCATAGACAGGATCTGGCTAAGTTGCTCAGGCTGGCCTTGAACCTGTGATCTTCCTTCAGTACCCTGCATCTAAGATTATAGGCATGGCCACCACGGCCAACAGAATCACAGCTCTTGCCTGGCTTGGCTTAGCTTTGTTTTCTATTTGTGGTACTGGTCAGTGAACCTAGGGCCGTAACACTGAGCTACCTCACTAAATTGCCAGGGCTGGCCTCCAACTTGCAACGCTCCTGCCCCAGCCTCCCAGAGTGCTGGTGTCCCACCCTGTGCCACCACCCCTGGGTCCCCAGCTCCTTAGTTCCCAGGGACACTGCCCATGGGGTGCGGCCCCTGCTGGTGACCTCAGCGCATCGCTCTTCCTGTTGCCCCTCAGCTGGGGCGTCCCGCTGGTCATCACCGTGGTGGCTGTTGCTCTGAACAAGATTGGCTATGACGCCTCCGACGTGTCCGTGGGCTGGTGCTGGGTGGACCTGGAGGCCAAGGACCACCTGCTGTGGCTGCTGCTGACTGGGAAGCTGTGGGAGATGCTGGCCTACGTCATGCTGCCCGTGCTCTACCTGTTGGTCCGGAAACACATCAACAGAGCGGTAGGCCCTTGTGGGGTTCTGTGCCAGGTTCCCAGCCCTGCCCTCTGCTGCCCCCCTGTGGCCAGGACTCAGATTACTCACCCTGAGCAATGGGGAAATGCCCAGGATGCATTCCCTCAGACACTGCACGGGGTTGCCCAGGCAGTGGTACAGAGAACGCTGACTTCTCCTCGACAGGTCCCTTCAGGGCCACCCTGCTCTGCACCCATCTGGAGCAAGGACCTCCTCACAGCCCTCTGTGGCCTCTGGCTGTCCCCTTGTACATCTTTCTAAGACTGCTGGTACTTTTTTTTAAGACAGGATCTGCTATCCTGGCTGGCCTTAAACTACTATGTAGGTCAGGCTGAGCTTGAACTCACAGCAACCTTCCTGCCCAGCCCCCCACGTCCTGGGATCACAAGTGTGCCCCACTACACCCTGTGCAGCCAGGACGCGAGGGGGCGTGCAGGTGAGGACAGGTGTTCTGTCCTGGACACTACAGCCCGAGGTATGGGGGGCACCCAAGGAGGTGGGGCACGAAGCACAGGTCCAAGGTGGACGCGCACGCAGTGGGTGCGCGTGGCCGAGAGGCTCAGCCCCCTCCATCCTCTGGCCCTCCCTCTGCAGCACGAGGCGCTGTCCGAGTACCGGCCCATCTGTGAGGCCCGCCCTCCGCAGCCCTGTGGCTCTGCCAGCGGCTGGGCTGCGGGGGCCGACAAGAAGCTGGTGCTGATCCCACTCGTCTTCATCTGCCTGCGCATCTGGAGCACCGTGCGCTTCGTGCTCACCCTGTGTGGCTCCCCGCTGGTGCGCACGCCCGCACTTGTCCTTCTACATGTAGGTCCGAGGGTCCCCAGGGGGCCCAGAGGGCTCTGGGGGCTCCAGCAGGCAGCCTAAGCACTGGGTGCTGCTCGTCCAATCCCTCCGGGTGTAGAAGGCCAGGCCCATCCCGGCCAGCTTCGCCTCTCTTTCCCTGCAGGGCGTGGGGAATACCTTCCAGGGCGGAGCTAACTGCATCCTGTTCGTCCTGGGCACCCGTGCCATCAGAGAGCGGCTCTTCACCTCGTGCCACTGTTGTCCCCAGCCCTCCACTCCGAGCCCGGCCAGCCACCTCAAGGCGTCCACGTCCTCCATGCTGGGAAACCCTCAGGACTCTGGTGAAGCTGTCCACCCATGAGGAAGCAGCGCCCCCTCAGCCTCTTCTACCTCCCACACCCTCGGTGCATTTGGGGCTCATCTGCCTGAGGCCAGCAGGAGACTCGGGAGCTGGGGACCCAGGGTCCCACCAGAGTCTGTCGTCCAAGGGCCCACGGTGTTTACAGTCTGCGAGACCCACAGCTGTGCCCTGCCATGACTAAATGTCAGGGGGCCGGGATGGGTCCCCCGACATTGAGGAGGAGCAGACTCCTGGTTGCCAGGGTGCAATCTCTGGGATGGCCAGCCTCATTGGCCAGTGGTTCTGGTCAGCAGAAAGGCCATGCCTTCTGTCCCCTGTGGCTGCAAGTGATGGCCACCAGAGAACACAGCCCAGCTCAGGCCCAGGGTCAGTATCAGGGTGCTACGCTTCTCGCTGTGGGTTACCAGCCCTTAGGGTTGCATTTCAGAACCCACAGTCCTGCCTCTGCCTGTCCCATGATACGCAGGTCTCCTCCCCCGGGGCTAGCCAGGTGGCATCTCAGGGCGTCCCTGAGAATAGGAGTTTCAGACCATCCCCTCTTTAGCTTGACCAGAAGAAGTAGGTCGGGAGGACGTGGGGCTCGTCCACTTGCTGGTTGGGTTTTCTGTAGGAAGAGGATCCACTCGGGAGTTTCTGGAGGATCCAAATACCAAGTCTTGGAGGTGCAGGCTCCAGGTCCCCCTCATCCTTGGGCTGGGGTGGGGCCTGGGTCGAGGCCTGCGTGGTCTGGGCTCCACCCACCCCAACATGAGGAAGAAAGCCTTTCTGATGTTTTTTGGAATGTGGCAAGCTGGATCCTGGAGTGAATGTTTACATTTAAAAGAAAGAAGATAGAGAGTGGATGGCTTTCATTTTTTGGTACTAGAGACAGGACCCAAGCCTGGTGCTTTCAACGTGCATCATCAGCCTTAGAAGACAGCTTCAAAAGCCTCTGTATCCCCATTTCTATCCTGCAGCTTCTCACAGAGGCTGGAACAGGAAGTATAGATGATACGAGGGCTCCACCAAAGTCACATCTTTTGGGGGGTATACGGGAGTCGGGGCCTCCCCTGGATTCCTTTAGACACCACAAAACTGGAATGATTGGCTCTGGCTTGCATTTAAATCAACACCCCCACACCCTCATGCGATCAATTCCCTTTTCACTCTCAAAAACAAAATATGTATCAGGAAAGGAGTCTTGGTTCACAGGGCTGAATCCCAAAGTCTCCTTGCTGATGTCCTGCGAAGGCGAATTTCTAAAGCTCAAATGTGGGGCAGCATCCCCGAGAGTCTAAGAAACCAGCCCTGGCCACCACGGGCAGCTGCCATCCGGTCCCTGGGGTCTCATAGAGACGTCAGCAAGTGCCCTGGGGCAGAGCTGCTGAAATCGCTTGTGGGGAAACAAGGAAATGATTCACAGGATGAATCAGAGCACTGGCCCAGAGGAAGGGGACTGCCCCGGAGGGGGCTGGACCTTGAACCCTGACCGCTGACCCCACAGCGCAACCCTGTGGCCGAGCCTGAAACAACTGCCAGCCCACTGTGTGGGAAGAGAAGTCCGCAGGCGGAGCCAGGGCTTGGGAAACAGCTGCTGCTCCTGCAGGGCTCGGACTTCCAGGGCTCTTGGCTGACACAGAGGCCGCCGCCTGCTCCCTGCCACACCGCGGGTGTCTCCTGTCACCTTCCTGTCTGCTCACCAGACCTCACCCCCCCACCACACATGCAGCCTCACACCTCCTTCCCAGCCAGTGAGCGGGACCCTGTGGCCCAGGGGGACTCAAGGATGAGCCAAGCTAGGCGATGCTCAGGCCAGCCTGGGCTACACAGCAAGACTCTGCCCAAAGCAATAGAAACCAAAGGACTAGGATAAAAGCCATAAATTTGGGCCTTAAAGCTTGTAAGTCCCGTGAATGGCAACTTTCCTGATACAAATTTTGTTTTTGAGGGCAAAACAGGAATTGATCAAAGATCGGACTGTTAGTAAGTCTCCTGTTTTCAGCCTCCCAAGCGCTGGGATTACAGGCGTGTGCCACCACACCCAGTTTCAGCAATCGCCAGCTCAGCGCGTCCCTAGGGCAGGGCCAGCACGGCATGCCAGGGATCGAACCCCAGTCCCTGCGTCTGCCTAGTCTGCTGAGCTATCTTGCCAGCCAGTTTTTGTTTTGAATTTAAGCCAGAGCCGAGGCCCTGGGCTTCCTTCCCCTCTGTCAGCATTGTTAATGTCTATCTGCCCATCCCTCCGTCACCCGAGTGTGACCTCAGCCTTAACTGGTGTGACACCGACAGCACAGCACTTTCCAGATCTTGATCGTGTAACAGCCACTTTGGGCCTCTGCGTGCCTGTGTGCGTGTATGTGTATGTGTTTGGTCTGTTTTTGTTAAATAAAGATTATTATGTGGGCCCAGGCCGGGCTTGCAAACAGGAGTCTCCCTGTGTCCCCAGCAAGCAAAATTGTTTTTACGAATTTCCAGAGGTTTAGCACATGCAGAACTGTGGAAAGCCTGCCTCTCTGGGTGGAGGACAAAGCCTTGTTATTTTAACTTAAATAAATGAATTATTTTTCTTCAGAATGTTTGGTGAGCTGATTGCTGATGGTGTGCCTAGCCAGGTGAGGTGACCGATGGTGGGGACTGAGTGTGATGTTCCTGAGGGCGTCTCTACCCTCCCTCCTGGGAGGTGATCACCAGCTCCTGTGCAGCCCCCCAGCTCTCCAGGAGGCTGAGGCAGGAGGCTCAAAAGTTCAAGCCCAGGTGAGCAATTTCATGATGCAGTGAGACTGGGTCTCAGGATCAAAAAGGGCTGAGGGTTTCTGCCCTCCTGAATTTGCCTAAAAAGGATGAGAGTGCAGATTCTGGGGCTCTGAGTGCCGGGAGGACTCAGGTCACATCTCGAGCTCCAGGCCCGGGAGCAGCTGCCAGCTCAGCGGCAGCACCTGGCCCCCTCGCCTCACCCCGCAGCCACCCAGGCGAGCCCCACCTCCGGAGCACGTTCATTAAACTTCTCTCTCTTGGAACTTTGCACACAGAGCACCCAAATGTTGTGCTTTCTGGGTTTCATCAAGTGAAAGCTATCTCTGCTTCCAGAAATGGCAGGGTTTCCCCCCCACCATGTCCCACTGGAGATCTCCCTGGGGGCTTTGCCCGGAGCTACAGCACCGGATCTTTATTTTTTATTTTGCCACAGGGTCTTGATAAGTTGCCCACTTGAACTTGTGATGCTCCTGCCTCAGCCTCTTGAAAGATGGGGTTGCAAATCCATCGTGAATTTGCCTCTTGCTGGGCTCTTGCTGGGCAGCAAGGCAGAGCCCCTGTGACAGCACAGCCCCAGGCCCTGGAGCCCTGGTGGGCCCTGCAGGGGAGGGAACAAAGGCCTCAGCAGCACGAGAGACAGTGCGACCACAAGGGGGCCTCAGTGGGCTCTCAGAGTGAGAGGGGAGGAGAGAGGATATTCATTCCTTTATCCATTCATTCGGAGCTGGGGGTGGAACCCAGGGCTTTCTGCCATGATCACCCCTAGCCTTACCCATGTTTTTTTAAGATCCCAGTGTGTGACTCAGGAGCTGGCAGTGTAGCTCAGTGGTAGAGGGCTTACCTATCAGTGCAAGAATGGAAAGGAGGAAGGGAAGGCGGGATGGAGGGAGGGGCAGCAGTTGCAGCTGGACAGGGCAGAGTCAACTCCTGGAGGAAGCAGCGGCAGGCTTCCCAGCAGCCTGGCCAAGGCTGGGACCCCAGCACGGCCCTCCCACCTGTGACGTGGGCCACCGGGCCCTCCCATCGCCTGCCCTCACAGCCTCCTTGCCCCCTGCACTGGCGCCATGAGACCCCAGTTCGCGCTGCCTTCGAGAAGGGATGCCCTTTGTTGTCTCGGGTCACGGGAGGGAGGCTGAGGATCCCACTGGTTCAGGGGTTCCCTGGGCACAGCTTCTGGGATCAACCACAGCACTGGGAGGGAAGCCTCTGTCTCCACACAGCCTCCTGGCAAATCCCACCGGGATGGACTGAGGGATGAAAAGGAGCCCGCGCCCCTCCCTCCCTGCCCTCCTCCTGGCACCGTCCGTTCTGTTGCTTTGCTTGTGTTGCTTTGCTTGCCCCTGGAGGATGCTGGAATCCTGCTTGCATTTAGGATTACATTCCTCAGCCCCTTTTCTTTCTGAAATCTTTCTTTACTTGCTTACTTTCACAGTGCTGGGTAGAATGTGCTAGGAAAGTGCTCTACCGCCAAGCTATATCCCCAGCTTAAGAGTCCGTCTGCTCAGAAGTTTCATTGCTCAAAGGTAGTCTGTCCCGAAGCTGCGCGCTCGGTCGAAGAGGACGACCACCCCCGATAGAGGAGGACCGTTCCTCGGTCAAGGGTATACGAGTAGCTGCGCTCCCCTGCTAGAACCTCCAAACAAGCTCTCAAAGGTAGTCTGGAGAGATAGCCCCAGCTGGCCTTGAACTCACCATTCTCCTGCCTCTGCTTCCAGAAATGGCAGGGGTTTTTTCCCCCCTAAACTGAAGATCTCCCTGGGTGCTTTGCCCGGAGCTACAGCAACAGATTTTATTTTATTTTCATTGCTGGGATTATAGGCATGCACTGTCACAATCTGCTAGATTGCTTTTTTTTTTAATTTTTTGAGAGTCATGGCCTCACTGTGATGCCCACGCTGTCTCAAACCCAGGGCTCCAGGGCTTTTCCTGGAGCAGCCTCCCGAGGTTGGGGACCCCTGGCCCCATGCCCACAGGGCCTGACAGTCTGATCTGAACGGGTCCTGTGGTCCCAGTCAAGCAGGCTGGTGTCCCCGTAGCCAGCCTGGCTCCCTGCAGGCAAGGGCAGACCCCGCCAGGGCCTCCTGTCCTCAGGGCCACAGAGCTGCTCTCACCTCACACGCCAGAGTCCCAGGGCACAGTGCCCAGGGTGAGGCTGTCAGGCAGGATCAGCAGGGCTGAGGGAGGTGGAACCCCGGGTGGCTCAAGTGCAGATTCATCAGAAAGTTAGCACCCTAACAGCCTGCCACGCGCTGGGGTGGACCCTAGGGCCTCGGCTCTGCCCAGCCCAAGCCATGCACCCTAACTTGGGTCTGACAGTGTAAGTTTTACTTTTTGTGTTCAGTTTGACCACAAGTTAGAAACTAATAAAATTTAAAAACAAACAAGGAAGCCGCTTTGAAAACAATTTTAATAATTAAAAAAATTCTGCATAGTGACACCCTGTTTCAAAGACAAAAACAAACAAAAATAATTCCTGTGCTCTCGGAGGCTGAGGCAGGAGGATCTTAAATTCCATTTGGAATTTAGTGACTCAATTTAGTGACTCATCAAGACCCTATCTCAAAATAAAAAACAAAGTGGTGGGGATGTGGCCCAGTGCAGATTCTGCCTCTCTCCATAGTACTGCAGAAACAAACCAAGCCAAACGAGAACAGAGGTCCCAGCCAGGGAAGGCACAAACAGCAGGAGCTGGCTGGGTAGTGAGGAGCCTTCGTGCGTTCTCACAGCCACGCTTTTGGTCCATGGGTCCCCAGGAACCCTTGTCCCCTTCCAGTGCCCTTGGACTCACTGATAGGCAGGGTCAAATTCTGCTCTTGGCAAGGGAAAATAAGATGACGAGCTCCGGCCCTGGAGGTCACAGGTGTGTCCTGGTGTGGTCAGAGCCTCCCTGCCTCGGGTACAGCTGGCAGAAGCGTGGCCAGGCCCCGGGGTGGGAGGGGGACTGAGAGGAAGACAGGGCAGCTGCTTGCGCGCCTGCAGCAGCTCTGGGGTGGGTGGCCCTGGCAGGAGTGGGAAGGCCCAGGCGAAGAGGGTACCTGTGGTGGGCTTGGGGCTTCTGAGGGGCTGCCTCCACCCCTCCCTGGGGAGGAGTGCCAAGCAGGGCTCAGGCAACACCCTGCCCAAGACCTTGTTAATGATAGCCCTTATCGAATCCAGAATGGAAGTGGCCCTGCGGCCTCTTGCCCCCCGCCCTTCCTGCCAGCTGAGCCAGCTACCACGGCTCGGCACATGCAGGGCTTTCTGCTCATACGGGAACCACATATCCTAAAGGAGCTGATCTCCTGCCCCATGACCCAGAGAAAGAACATGTCCTGGAGGGACACATCGGTGAATCGTAGGCAGCTTTGTAATCTGAATGTAAACAAAAGCCACTGCCATTCTGATAAAATTTGCTGAGGCTTGGTGGCGCAAGCCCGTAGTGCTGGGGAGGCTGAAGCAGGAGGATCTCTGCAGAATTCAAGGCCACCCCCAAATAACCAGATGTTACCTCAAAAAGAGGAAGAAGAAGAAGCCTGGGTAAAACCCCAGGAACACCTGCGCGGGCAGCATGGAGCTGGCGCCCGAGTCCTAGGCGAGAGTCCCAAGGCTGTTGGCTCCCAGGCTGCAGCTGTGCCACTGGATCTGGAGGACAAAGCCTGAGTGTCCCTGAGGGCCACCTGTGCTGGCCCTGGGCTCAGCCACCAGCACCAAAACCAGGGAACCTGACTCAGACTGCATCACAACAAGCCAGTGTCTTCCGCTCCCCACCAGCCCTGAGCCAGTTCCTCCCAGGGTCCCGTCTGTGCCCCGTCGCCCCCCTTCCTGGAGCTCCCTGCAGGGCCAGGTGCCCAAGCAGGCCAGCACGGGGGAACACGCGCATGCACAGCGCGCCGACAGCTGCCCCATGCAGACTGCACCAGCAGCCTCGCCGCACTCGGGCACCACCTGGCACCTAGCAGGGCCAGGGCTATCTGTGCAGTGGCATTTCCCGGGACAGAAGACATTGATGTCTTCATCTTGCAATCAGGACAGAAAAATGGTTCCCCCCCTCCCCGCCCCTGGCCATCTCCGTATTTTGCCAACTTGTGCACCCCAAATCTCTCCCACCCTTTTACTTCTACTGCAGCCCACACCAAGGGCTGCTTGTGTTCTCATCCATCCTCCTCTCAGCCAGCACAGCAGTGCACACCAGGACTCTGGAGGCTGAGACAGGAGGATCTCAAGTCCAAGACCAGGCTGAGTAGCCCCTCCTGGCCCTGTGAGGTGTGGGCCCTTCCCTCAGTTCCTGATGCAGCTTCCCACAGCCAATCCTCTTTGTAGCAGGGAGGAGAGAGCCCCTGGTACCCAGGACCCGGCACTCAGTACCCAGCACACAGGCAGTGCCCCAAACGGACCCCACCTAAAATTCACCCACGGGCTCTTTTTTTTTAAGTTGGAAAATTCACATTTATTAAATAACTGATGTGTTTATAAACTGGAATTTATGAATTCCAAATAAATAAATGTTTTGTACATTTGATCTGTTGCGTTTTAGCACCAAAAGGCTGACGCTAACCTGACAATGGAGTGACGATGCTTCTCCCAGTGGACCTTGAATCTGCTTTATGATGGTCTTTTGTTGCTTCTGTTACTCTCGCAGGCACTGGTCTGCTGTCCTCCTTTCTGTACAATCCAGGCAAACGGACTGCAGATGGCAAGAGTGGTGTCAATGAAGCGGTCCACACAGCGAGAGAGGCAATTTGCAGGGCGAGAGCCAAGACGACTGCCTGGCTTGTCCACACATTGATCCCCGCATAGCTCCATGAAGGGATGCGCTGTGCAGTGAACCGCGCCTTTTGTTGTTCGGCCGCCACCAGGCGCTGCAGCTCCGCTTCCTTTGCCTCGCCAAGCTCCGCCCTTATCCGAAAAGAAGTGAAGGTTGGGGAAAGCACTATGCGCATGCGCGACAGGCATGCGCTGGTCCCGCTTCCCACCCACAGGCTTTTTTTTTTTTTTTTTTTTTTTTTTTTTTTGTCTTCTTGAGACAGGGTCTCTCTATGCAGTTCAGGCTGACCTTAAGCTCACTTTGTAGCTCAGGCTGGTCTCGAACTCACAACAATCCTCCTGCCTCAGCCTCCCTAGTGCTGGGATTACAGGCCTGCGCCACCACAGGCTCTTAACAGAGGCAGTTTTAAGCACAATTTATCAACCCGATTTCCTTGGAAACATGACTGTTCTTTTCACACCCCTCATTCTAAGGTCTACAGTTAACCAGACAATCCTGGGTTGGTCACCAAAGTGACCCACAATTGTTTCGTTTTTTAAAAAAAGTTTATTCTTTTTTATTTTTGATGTATTTAGTACAAGGTCTTCATGGTCTGCAGGTCTTTTTTGTTTTGTTTTGTTTTGTTTTGTTTTTTCAGAACCGGGGATTGAACTCAGGCCCTTGTGCTTGCCAGGTCAGCGCTTATTCCACTGAGTCGTCTCCCTGACACTTTTTTGTCCCCCAGAGCTGTATATCAGGGGCCTTGTACTTGCTAGGTAGGTGCTTATGCCACTGAACTATATCCCCAGCCCCTGTATCTTTGTCTTTTATCTTGTACCTTTTTCTTCTTCTTTTGAGAGAGTCTCACTGTGTAACTCAGGCTGGCCTCGAACTCACGGCGATCCTGTCTCAGTTTCCCAAGTGTTGGAACTAACGGCCCAGCGATATTGTCCTTTTAAACCCCAAGGCAAAAAGAGGCCAGAGGGGGTTAGAGCCAATGTCGTTGTCCAGCAGCAAGCCAAGCCTGGAAGGTCTGGGACTCAGGGAACTCATGGGTCACGATCCGGCCCAGAATCAGAAGCAGAAGGACCTGCTGCCCCTGCTAGACCCCAGCAGAGGGGGCGGGGACTTTGCAGGGAACGCAGTCCCCGCCCCGCCCCCTGCAACTCCTGTCCCCTCCCCCCCATCCCTTGCACGCTCCCGGGGCGTTGGCGGCGTTAGTGCCCGCGGTTCTAGACAACAGGAACCAGGTGCTGAGGGTCAATCCCTGCACGCCAGCGGCAGGACCCCAGCTTTGCAGGTCCCAGCTGGGTAAGTCGAGGCAGTGCCTGAGCGGCTCAGCTCATGAAGCAGATACAGGAAGGGTGAAATGGGAGCCAGGAAGCCTGTTCGGACTTTTATTTTAATTTCCAGATAGGTTCTTAAGTTCGAGAGTTGCCCAGGCTGGGCTCAGACTTGCGGTCCTCCTGCCTCAGCTTCCCAGAGTGCTGGGATCGCAGGCATGCACCCTCAGGTCATCCTCTGACAGCTGTCTTGGTTTGAACAACCTGAGTCTTCACCCTGGTAGGTGACCCTGTCCCCATGGGAGTGGTTTCCCCCTGGAGAATTTTCCAAATGCCGCGACACTACCCGATACTTCTGGTCTTGCCACACCTTAGCCCGAGACCCTCGTGTAAGGGCTAGGATGGGAGAAGACAGGCAGTGAGTGACACCGGTGGGCAGACGCCCAGGCCCCGGGGAGCATGGACAGTTCCTGCTGGAAAGTCCCTGTCCTGAGCCGGCAGCCAGGTCCCTGCATGGGTGGGTGCCCAGCAGCTGCTGTGTCAGGTGAAAGGGATAAAGGCCTCGGGCACTGGCCCTGTGCCAGGGTGAATCATGGCAGCCGCGGCACATCTTGAAGACAGAAAACAGGGCGGGGGGACTTTGCTCTCCATGCGGCCACTTGGCTGTGTGGCCTGGAGCAGCCAAGCATGCGTCCCGCACGGGGGTGGGCTGTGGCCTGGCCGTGGGCAGATGGACCCAGGTGCCAGCAGTGACCAAAACCTCCCTGCCCTTCGTGTGAAGGCGTGCAGGGGAGTTGCTGCTGCCTGAGAGTGATGAAAGCCCAGAAAATCCTCTCGCGAAGCCACCCTGGCTCCTTATAAGGGAAAATGACCTGTGATCGCCGCAGTACCTTAGCTGGTACTTAGTAACTAGAATCCAAAAATAAATAAAAAATATAGTGGAGTTCATCTCAGGAATGAAAAGGCTGGTTTAAACCTTAAAATTCTAATGAGTATAAGTCATCCTATTAACAAATTAAAAAAGGACATTATTGTCTCCAGAGCTTTTGACAAAACTTGACATCCATTCATGATAAAAATTCTCAGCAAATTAACAACAGAAGGGAACTTCTTTCCATTGATAAAGAACATTTTTCAACACCCCGGGTCGTCATGCTAACTGATGAAGGACTGATGGCTTCCTCTACGACTGGATTTCCTTGTTTGTAGTCAGCAAATGAAATGCACACAGATTGCAGTGGGAGAAGTGAAACTACTTGGCCATTCGTTTTGGATACACAATATAATCTGTGTAGGAAATTTATTTATTTATTTTTTGAACAGACCATAACTTTATTGAAATTTACTTGGCTATAACGATTACAAAAAAAAAAAAAAAAGAAAGAAAAAGAAAAAAGAAAAATTACAGAAAATCTTCTAGTACTAATAGGTGAATTTATCAGTGTTGCAGGATCAAAGTTAATAGGCAAAATCAATATATATCCAGTGTTGCCCTTTAATAAGAAAGTTAGCCAGGCGTCGTGGCACACCCTTGTAATCCCAGCACTCAGGAGGCTGAGGCAGGAGAATCATTGTGAGTTCAAGACCAGCCTGGGCTACAAAGTGAGCTCAAGGCCAGCCTGAACTGCATAGCGAGACCCCTGAATCAAAAAAAGCTAAATAAATAAATGGAAGAAAATTAGTAATAACTGCCAGCCAGGATTGGAGGCATCCAACTATAATCTCAGCAGTCTGGTTGGCTGAGGCTGGAAGGTTCCCCCTTTTGAGGGCAGCCAGGGCAATTGAACAACTTAGCACTACCTTATCTCAAAGTAAGAAAAGATTAGGGTTAAGGATATATAGCCCAGTGCACAGGCCCGGAGTTCAATCCTTAGTATTGCAAATGAAAATAAGAACCTCAGCCCAAAATCTCCTCATGGGCCTGGGCCGTAGCTCAGTGTCAGAGCAGGTACTTAGCAGCTCGAGGCCCTGAGTCTGATGCCTGCCACCAGAAAAGGGGGTTATACTTGGGCAAAACTGACTCTGCACTCCTGCTGGCAGGTCCCCAGGCTTTGGTATCCTGTGGGGACAGCAGCTGCAGTCCACATGCCCCTGCCTAAAATACCCTGGCAGTCAATGCCTGGGGCCTGCCCGGCGGGACCAGCAGCGAGGAACACACTGCAGGCGGTCAGCCGTACACGTGGTTTAAAAGCAGAAGTGAAAGGGAGGCCGTCGGTGCCGAAGGGGTTATTGAGACTCGGGCTGGCTATAAAAATGCCCTTGGCTGCGGGCGGAGGCCAAAGTACACCGCTTGTCTTTCTCCCGGTACAGTGTTCTCGGCTTAGAGAGGCGGAGGAGTGATGGAGCAGCCTGCAGACCCAAAGAGGAGAGGGGTGAGTGCCTGGGGGCCTCCTGGGGGCTGCCAGCCGCTCAGGGCCGGGAAGGGCTCCTGGTGTCCTGCCCCTCCGTCCACGGGCCACAGCACGGGCCTTGGAGATGAGCTTTCTGACAGGTGCCCTGGAGAATCATTCTGGAACAGCTGTGGACAAGACGCCCACAGCGGGCCTGGGAGTGGCACACTGCCTTCCCAGCATCTGGGGAGGCTGAGGCATGGGGACCACAGTCCAAGGCCACTCTGGGGGACAGAGCGAGAAAATATCTCAGAAAGAGAAAGAAAGAAAGAAAGAAAGGAAGGAAGGAAGGAAGGAAGGAAGGAAGGAAGGAAGGAAGGAAGGAAGGAAGAAAGAAAGAAAGAAAGAAAGAAAGAAAGAAAGAAAGAAAGAAAGAAAGAAAGAAAGAAAAAAATGAACGTATTAACACTCAAGGAATGACTTTTTTTTTCCCTAGCACAATAGCATTTGCTCAGAGTTCACGTTTTTTGGGTTTTTGTTTTCGAGATAGGGTCCTGCTCTGTAGTCCAGGCTGGTCTTGAACTCACTAGTGCAGCCCAGGCTGGGCTCATACTCACAGAGATCCTCCTGACTCAGCTCCTGAGTGGTGGGATGACAGGTGCGCCCTGCCTCGCCCTGTATGGAGCACACGTGTGCACGACATAGTTTGGATTCAGGCCCAGGTGTGGGCTGCTCGCTGTGGGGACCCAAACCGACTCAGCATCTGGGAACGCAGAGAGGGTGCTGAGGCGAAAGCCCTGGCAGTTCGCTCTCCTGTACCTCAGCTTTCTCGCCTGTAGAATGGGAATAGTCTGTTACTCTCCACCTCCTGGGCACTGGGATGGCTGAGAGACACCGGTGCACGTGGTCAGGCACCCGCTGCACACGCCATCGCTGACTGCACGACCACCCCGGCGTGAGGGGTGGCAGAGCTGTCATGTGTGTCATAGGGATCTTAGTGGAGCCAGTCCCCAGCCACCAGGTCCACTGGCGCCTTCTCCCATATGTGACAAGCTAATAATGCCCCTAGACGGCAGGAGACACCCAGCCTTTCAAATCACTGCGTTTAGGGTTCACCAAGCACCTCCACAGGGATTATCTTGTTTGGATTTCACAAGAAAGTATTAGTGCTGGGCATGGTGGCGCACACCTGTCACCCCAGCACTCAGGAGGCGCAGGCAGGAAGATCACTGAGAGTCCTAGGTCAGCCTGGGCTATGCAGTGGGACCCTGTCTCAAAAAGCAAAGCCAAGAAAGAATTGGACCAGTCAAGTGTTACCACCTCTGTCTGATAGGAAAGGCTTGGAGACTTGGGGTCAAGGAGGTCCTGGTCAGCTCTAGGCCTGAGCGACAGGGGAGGGCAGCACCTGCGGGGGAGGCGCTAGAGGGTAGCAAGGCCGCCAGTGGTCCTGTGAGGAGGCCAGGTGGGCCCGGCTCCACCCCTTGGCTCTGCACCCCCGGGCCAGCGTGCTGCTGAGCAGGGATCTCACCGGGTGGAAGGTGGGAATGCCAGCTCCCTGTCCCTCAGAGCTGTGGCCTCGCTGGCCTCCCTCTTCCTGGCCTTTGGGTTTCCAAATGTAAAGAGACTTGGGTCTGGGGGAACAATGACACAGAGGAAGAAGAAAAGCTGCAGCGAAGCATTTCACAGCAATTTCAGATTGTTGAACAAACTGTCCCCTCTCCCCCCTAGTACCCCCCACAAAGTGCTTTATTTACTTTTTTTTTTCTTGTTTGGTACTGGGACTTGAACTCAGGACCTTGTGCTTGCCAGGCAGGCACTGTGTGGCTGAGCTATAAACCCTTCAAGGTGCTTTAGAAAGTGAGAAGCTGTATTTTGTGGAGTGTCCCCACACAGCTGGTTTAGTATTCCAAAGCGAGTGACCTCCCCCAGTACATCCTAGCATGCCCATCACCCCAGCACGCCAGAGGCCGAGGCAGCTCTCACTGAGAGCTGCCACACAGCCTGGGCTCTGTAGTGAGTTCAAGGCCAGCCTGAGCTACACACTGAGACCCTGTCAGTCCCGTTGCATAATCTCGCTGGCTGAGGAATCTAAAAAAAGCCAAACTCACAGAAGCAGAACAGAGCAGCTGTTGCCAGGGCCTGAAGAGAGGGTGCTTCCTGTGGAGTGCAAAGTTTCCGCCTGTGGCTGGGCAGTCTATCTGTCCATCCTGTGTGGGGTGCCCGGCTGTGGTTAACAATGCCGCCTCCAGCTCTTGACATTTGCTGCGGGGGAGAGCAGATCCCCTGCAGTAATTGCAGTGCACTGGCTGTGTGTGTGAGTGTGACAGCACTGCTTAGGGTGAGATTGCATCTTGATAAACCCACTGCAAACGGAAAATAACCTAACCCAGGCGTAGTGGCGCACACCTGCCATCCCAGCACCCAGGAGGCTGAGTCAGGAACATCGCTGAGTTTGAGGCCAGCGTGGGCTACAAAATGAGCTCAAGATAGCTCAGTGGATTAGAGCACCTGCAAGCAGGTGCAGGGGCACAGACAGGGGCTGGGGGTTTGATCCCCGGGCCTGCCCTGCCTGCCCCACCCCCAGGGCACACTGAGATGGCAGTTGAGACTGGGCATAGTAGCACATGCCTGTGATCCCAGCACTTGGGAGGCTGTAAACAGGAGGATCACTACAAGTCCGATCTAGTAGTGAGACCCTGAACACCCTGTAGACCCTTCCTTAAAATACAAAA
>PVKA01043095.1:0-16979 GCA_004027165.1 Ctenomys sociabilis | reverse complement strand
TATTACCCTAATGTATCTACCTCATTGATGACGTTGACTTCCCTCCCCTCTGCTATATAAGCTATCTCACTTCCTTGAATAAACGAGACTTGATCAGAATCCTGTCTTGTCTCCATTTCTCGCGTCCCTGTTCCATGTCTTTGTCAGTCCCCACTCCTCCCCCAGGCGACCTGCGATGACTGGCCTGCTGGACGGGTCACCTTAGTGTTTCATTTTTAGATGCTGTTATAAAATTGGTGGTCCTCACTTTTTCTGTTATTTCTACATAGGAATGCTACTGATTTTTGAGTGTTAAAATTGTATCCAGTCTAGCTATGTGACTGAATTGGACTTTTTTGTTTGTTTGTTTTATTGAAGTACAAATATCAATGAGACAGTTTTAAGATACCTCGACAAGATGGATTTGATAAATTAATACATTGCAAACTGTTTTCATAATGTTTTGGTATCATAGAAGGTGCATACATGATATTATACTTACAGACATTATTGTACTGTATGTCTCTTATCAGTAAATAGAGTGTAGCTGTTTGCGTATCTTATTTTTTATACCTGAATTACATCAAAGATTCAATAATTAATACTTTCTATCTTGTTATTTTCCTAGTGGTTGTCCATAGTACTAGAAGCTGACATAATATCTGTCCAACCACCATTAGTGCAAATCTTGCCTCTCATAGAATTATGTAGAAGTGAATTGGACTTTTTGGAAGCTTTGGGGTTCTTTTATGTGGTGAGGTGGAAAGTTAAATATTCAATAAATAGTGTTCAGTTAATTGTCAAATTGGGAAAAATCCTGTTGGATAGATACATACCATATAAAGTGTAAAACTAAATGCAGGCTTAATTTAGGCCATAAGTAATCGAAGAAGGCACGAAGGGAAAAAAGGTCAATGGATCTGATCACATGTTTTTTAAACTTGAGGAAAAGTCACCTAAATTAAAAATCAAACAATAAGCTGAGATATCTGCAGAAAATAGGAAAAGGTCAATATCATTACCCTGTAAAGAAATCATTAAAAGTATAGTAGAAAAACCGAGCTAGTGATAGATAACTAAGCCAAGAAACTAAAGGTAAAATATGATGCAGAAAGATTTAAACATGCTTAACAAGGAAAATACTCAGCTTCACTAGTAAGCAGATGAACAAGGTGTAATTATATTTAATATACGACATGATTATGTATTCCTTCCTCCTCTCAAGTTAGTGATAACTTAAAATTGATGTTGTGATATGGTGCAATGGACACAGATTTTGTGGAGACAATGCTGTCAACTTCCTATTGGTAAATAATTTAGCATATGTGATAAGACCTCTAAGATCGCTACATCTCATATTAAAATATCTACTTCACAATAATTTAAACTGCATAGAAGTCAGGAACTCTAGTTTTGGGAAGCCTGATCTGTCTAGAAATAGAATTGGAATAAATAGATAGTGCATACTACATGTCTCTGTCAAGAATGATCTCATGTTGTACAGTTGTCAGTTGTACCCAGATCAATCTATTAGTTTGACATAATCCTAAGTAAAATCTCAGTAGAACAAAATCCCACACCAAAATAATATTACAATAAATCTAGAGAGAAAATGTGTGGGGTTAATCAAGAATATTTGGGAGTGAAGCACATGGTGGCCCATGGTTGTAATTCAGGGAGGCTGAGGAAGGAAAATTGTTGGGAGTTTGAGACCAGCCTAGGCTACAAAGTGAGCTCAAGGCCAGGCTGAACTTCATAGCGAGACCCTGTTTCAAAAAGGCAAGAAAAAAGAATATTTGGGAGGAAACAGTAATGAGGAAGCCTTTCTGTAATGAGGCCTAAGTGCAGGTATATTGCACGTAAAATTATAGTGGTAGAGACATCATAGTACCAATGCAAAATGCTATAACAAAATATTAAGTTAAAAACAGAAAGAAGTATAAATGTACATTTAATATTTGATAGACAAACACACTTCTAAGTATTATACCCCATCTCAGTGAAAAAGTATAGTGTTTTAAAACATGTATCCCTACTTTGTAACATATATTAAAAGAAATTAAAGGCAGAAAAATTTTGTATAGAAATAACTATTCCAAATGTAAAAAATAATGTCATAAGAGAAGCAATGGAAAGCAGACTTTACAAACTTGAAACAAGCAATTTCAACTGTGGAGCAAAGAGAGAAGTCATAGATAGTATAAATATTTATATATCTGACTATAAAAACTACTCATGGAAAACAATATTAGAATGAAAGAGAAATGTAGTAAGGAAAATACTTGTCATCAACTATAATGAAGTGTTTGAATTTGCATTTTTACAAGAAAATCTGGATTGTACTCATCAAGAAATATAAACTAAAATACCAAGGGAAATAGTGACTCATGTATCCATTCTAAAGGTTTTTGAAATAGTAAGTCAAGGGCTGCTTAGAATTAAGACAGAGATCTTACAATGAAGCACATGCTTAATATATGTAATTGATAGTCTTAAATATCCATAAAAGTGTTGAAAATTCCATGGGAAAAGTTACAGTAAAGGCACAGGAAAGCTGGAGATTATCAATAAGGCAAATATTAATATGCTGAGCTATAAAAGGCTCAAGTCAACATCTTCTGACATTGCCAGTCTTACAGACAACCCACTACTATTATGGACTACTGGACTATATTGCATTTTGCTGAATTCATGCACCTACAATATTTAAATGGCAATGCAATACCCATCTCTGACAAAACCAAACAAAAAAAGGGGACACAAATGAAGGACAATTTTGTATCTATATACTCAAAATAGGATAGATATACAGCTACTTCCTCTCAATTCAATGAATAGAAAGATTTCTACTAATAGTGTTTGTGGGCAGGATATCATGTCTGCATCTTGTACTACGAATAACCACTAAGAAGACAACAATAGACAACGTATTAATTATTGAAACTGTCCTACTAATCAGTTTTGAAACTGTCTCATTGCTGTTTGTTTCTCAATAAAATTATTTTTAAAAAAAGAAACAAAGAATCAAAAAAATCAGTAGGACAAGATAAGAGGTTGATTAAAGAAATCATGGAGCGGTTACAAACTATATAGGCATTGAAAGCAATGAAATGGATGTGTTTATTAATGTATTCATAAATTTAAAACTAAACAGGCTGAGATGGGAAGGATGAGAGGGCAGCAGAGTTATGGGGTACGACAGAGGGAGGAAGAATGAAATGCCAACAACCAGCTGAAAAGGGCAGGAGCGGGAGCTGAAGTTTGTGGAACAGCTGCCCACACTCACGCTTTCTCCTTCCGAACCTGACTTCTCACCGTCACAACTTGGCTCAGGAGTCTCTGCGGAAAGCACCCATTGCTAATTGGCCTCCTGCACTCTCTAAGGTCCCAGTCTCTTTCAGACTAAGGACCAAAAAGAAAGTAAGTCTTTCCTGGGTTTCCCTTCCCTCTGGTCTTATTAGCAGGCAGGCAGAGGACAACCCTCAAGCCCCCAGACTTCCCTCAACCCCTGTAGAATGAGTTATCTTGAACTCTCTCTCATCTGGGAGTCAATTAGAGGCTTCTGCTCATGCAACTTATAAAGACTTGAGTCCCCAAGCCAGGTGCTGGCTGTCACCCTGCAAATAGTTGCTGGATCAGTGCCTCCTGAGGCCCTGCACAGCTGGAGATTGCAACATTTTTTTCTTCTTTTTTTTCTTTATCAATTTTATTGAGAAACAAATAGCAGTGAGACAGTTTCAAAACAGGTTATAATAATTAATACATTGCATATTGTTGTCTTTGTAGTAATTCACAGTACAAGATACAGACAGGATATCCTGTCAGAACACTATTAGTACAAATCTTTCTTCTCATTGAATTAAGAGAAAGTAGCTGTATATCACATATATATATATATATATATATACACACACAAAATTCACTACCTTTAAATTCACTACCATTTTTTTGTTTAGTTTTGTCAGGGATGGGTATTGCATTGCCATTTAAATATTGTAGGTGTGTGAATTCAGCAAAATAATTCAATTAATTAGATTCTTCTGTCCGGCACATCAAAATATGTAAGAGTTTGGAGACCCAAGAGATTAATCATGCTTCTCCCAGCATAAAGGAAAACACAGTAGCTTACATAGTTCCAAGTCATTCACTAGTCCACTCATGGACAGGATTCCAAGGGGGCACAAAGGTCACAGCATTTGATAGAAAGGCTAGAGTTGGTATTTTGGGAGGCAGGATGGGTGAATGGTGCAGGGATTAGACAGACAGCACGAATTCTAGAAGTATGGCAACTCTTCCATTGAAATCCTCATGGAATTCACATCAACTCAATAATTCTGTAGCTCAAGTCCTTTAATCCTCAGAATAACCATTTGAAGTACATGTTATGATTCCCATTTCATACATGAGAATTTGGGGGCCCACTGTGCCCACTTGCCTAAGGCTACCTGGCTAGCAAGCAGCTGGGCTCAGAGCTTAGCTTTCCCAGCTCCTCATCAGATGCCACCTTCCCTTGACTATGGCTAATGCAATGCAGCAAGGGCACTGGGTTTCTCATTGGCCCTCTGCTATGTAGAAAATGTTGGAATTTTTATGTGTGCTTCCTTACATTCTGACCTGGACAACCCCATATAACTACAAGATGAAGGCCCAGATCTTGTTAGGACCCACATATTTGTTGTCCCTATATCTTGGAAACCTAAACTTGGCAAAGAAAATTAGTTGTTTTTTTTTTTTTTGTTTTTTTTTGGCTGATACTCCAAGACCACTTCTGGAGCTCAGTCTTCTGCTTCATTTATTGCCATTTCTCAGGCCTGCATGTCTCTCCTGGCCCAGTGCCACCACCTCCAGTTTCAGTATCTGTCACATCTGCACAGTAACAGAGACCCCAGAACCAAACATCACTCACCACAGAGCCACTGCACGAGCATCTCTGTTTATACGCCAGTTCTCCACCTTAGTGTCTGCCCATTTAATTTCCCACCATCACTTATTTCCAGCCACTCAGGATTTCATGTGGATCTGAGTATGAGGTAGCATAGGTCAGCGAAAAAAGACGCTAAGATTCTTGAAAGAGATTAGTTTGGTTGACAAAATTATGGAAGCTTAAAGGAATCATGTAGATTAATGGAGCAGAGGCTAGAACTGGGATTGCATCTGTCTTACTGACTATTATCCTCATTCATCTTCGGTGTTCATATTTCTGAGACTCACTGCACCTAGAATCAGCATCACTCTGTGCCTTTTAAATTTTGCCATGATTTACTAGAGGTAAAGAGAAAACCAAAGGCACTCAACTAGGAACTGGTGATGGGAGGCAGCTTCACCTCTAACTGCATGACCTTTGAAAATACTTGGTCTCTCTGTACCTTTTACATCTATGAAGATACCAAATTACCACTTTCTTACTCTTTATCCAGACCTGGTTCTCACTGTGGGTGGCATTCATTTCTGCTGTTACAAAGTCCAAAGAAGAACACAGGCTTTTAAATGCTTTGAGAATACTGTGAGGTGCTAGTAGAATAATGGCAGAAAATGTACTCCCGGTGTATAGTTCGCCTGGATCCAGTACGACCAATAGCTTTATCTGTGCGCTGTACATACAGCCATGCTCTGAATGGAAGGCAGTATTTGTGTGATGTTTGTGAGCACTTCAAAGCAGACATCTGTAGATATACACGGTGTACACCATGATGCCTGCTGAACTTCACTGATGATCAGGGATGTCAGCAGAGGTGTGCAGGTGTGTGGAGGATTGCTGATAATATCTGGAGCATGTTACTTTGGACATTAACTATTTTAAGTTTTGGTGGTGGGTCTAGAAGTCCTGTTTACATTAGGCATCCATGAATCTATGTTCACAAAAGTCGCATATCCATCCCAAACGAAATTCGTCACTGCCTCTTCCTGGGATTACACTAAAAAAAAAAAAAAATCAACACCAGGTAAGAGGGTAGAGTGCTAAGGGGAGAGGCCATGGGTGGCATTAAAATGAGAGTTGGCCCCGCCTCTCGGCCTCACCACAGCCGGGCCACAGGGACAGAGGCAGCGGCCAACCCCAGAGCGGTGAGGAAGACCATGGACATTCTGCTTGAGAATTAAAAAATTTTGAACATGAGCTTAAATATGGAAACTCTGTCCATTTGTGTGCGACTTTGTGAGCAAGGCATTAACCCAGAGCTTTATCGTTGGTCATTAAGGAGCTTTGCAAAGCTACTGAGGCACTCAAGGCTGCTGAAAATACAAGCTGACTCTGGAAAACTCTTGATAGGTCAAGCTGTGCAAGATTTTAAGATTGCGTTGTAGTCAAGAATGTACGGTAAAATAACTGCATGCAGCAGTGTAGAAAAATTTTCCTTTCAAAAAGAATTGTAAAACCATAACTTTGTAAGTCAATGGAAAGTGGCTTACTATGAGAGGTGTGTATATCACATCTTACTCATTTTTTTCAATGGTCCTAATGCTTTGTTCCTGTATTGATAGTTAGTTACATATTCCTTATTTATAGCTCCGGTAGCTTTAATTTTCTAGCGGGCTGTCTGGCAGCTGTGCACATCTGCTGTGCCTGTTGAAGAACGGTAGAACTATCAGTCAGGATGTGCAGTAGCTACGACTTTCTGACATTTCCATTATAAACTTTAATTTTGAATTGTTTATGTATAACCAGTGTGGATTGATGTCGGAGTAAGCTGAAAGTTGACAGGACTTCAGCCACTGATTTGTGAATTTTGAGTTAGATTTGTTATGTATATCAGAATCTAGCTTTTAAAATAAGAACATAGACAATATTTCTTTTTTTTTTACATAAAAACATTTATTTACAAAATACAAGCAGCTGTTATGGAGACTTTGCTTCCATCTTCTCTTTCTTTTCTTCCCTGTCAGCAGTACAACATGAAAGCATGGCATGACGAGGACTGTTGTCAGAATGTGAATGCAACCTTTAGCCACACACATCAGTATCACCATGAACACTCGGGAATCAGCTTCAGAAACATCTTCATCTGGGCTACAGTAATAGTCTGCAGAACATGTGTGTCCATCTTCATTTTTTATCAAATACTGTAATGAGAGGAATCCTCGGTCATCTATCCTGATAGATACTTTACATGATAAAACCAGTGCCTTTGTAGAGGGCTTCAGTAAGGAAAGCTTGTGCCTGTTGACCTGGGTCTGGTTACATTGAAACGTTTCCGTCAAATCACAGTCTTTGGGATAGTCAAGGTGGGAGCTCCCCACATTTCCATAAGTAGATAACCTGAAATAGGGCTTATTAGGCGATATGGTAAACTGTAGGACCTCACTTGTCATATCCAGTTCAGAAAATGCTTCACGGAGCCCCTCCGACAGCAGAATGATTTTACTTGTAACATTGGCATTGCCGAAACCAAAATCCAAAGTTTCCGGCTCCTGAGTATTGATTTTGTACACTGTCGTCACTCCTCCTTCTTCTAGAAACAGCATCAAAGGGTGACCATATCCTTGGTAACACATCCAAAGTACAGTTAAAGCCCCTGGCATGGGATTTGATCCAAAAATAGATAAACAATCTAAAAGAACAGTTAACTCGAAATATAACAGTCTCTTCCTGAACCTGAAACTCCCGAAATACTTCAGCCTGGATAAAAGCATTGGCTTTTATCCACACTTCGCATTTTCCACAGTAACCTTGATTCCATTTTTAGTAGTGAAACATGTGGCATGGTCTTGGAAATGAATAGCTTTCAGAATAGTGGAGAAATTCCTAACGTTGTCGAGGCTGGCCACGAAGCAGTACTGGTCGGTCTCGGCTTGGCGGCGTTGGGTCAGGAAGGGCATGGTCTACCACACATTCGCTCCACGGGCCGCTCGGCCAACCACGGAACACCTGCGGCTCCTGGGAAACCAGACAGAGGCAAGGTTTCCGCCAATCTTTTTGGATCCTCCCGCCACCTCTGGCCCCAGCAACCACAGAGTTGAAGGCCGCCTAGAGAGTCCCGACAATATTTCTTATAATTTGCTCTTTAACAAAGAACATTTAGATTTTTAAAAGTTTTGTGCAGTTAGGTAGTATGAGATAATCATTTTTGTATTGAGTTAAAAATAAAACTTCTAGAAACTTTAAAATTTTACAAGTACTGATAGTGCTTAATATAGTCTTACTTTTAGTTTAAACCATTCAAATCTAATAGGAATATTGAGAATTTTTTCCAAGTTTTATATCCCATAAAGGCCTACAAAATAATGTATAAATATAGCCAAACCATTCAAAATTCCTTTTTATTTTTATTACATAAAAGTAGGGGAATGCTTATAGTCTTGAGCGGTTATTTAATAAATCAGTAGGTGGTATGTTTCAACAAAAACTATACATGCAAAGAAAGAATCATGATGTGTTTGTATAAACAGTACAGTTAGGATAAATATGCAATGATTCTGCATAATTCTATGAGAAGCAAGATTTGCACTAATAGTGGTTGGACAAGATATTATGTTGGCTTCTAGTACTATGGACAAACACTAGGAAGATAACAAGGTAGAACGTATTAATTATTGAGTCTGTGATATAATTCAGCTATAAAAAATAAGTATACAGCTACACTCTCTTAATTCACTGATTAGAGACATCTGCTATAATAATGTCTGTAAGTATAATACCATGTATGCCCCTTGTACAATACCAAAACATAACAAAAACAGTTTGCAATGTATTAATTAATCAAATCTGTCCTGTTAATTTGTCTTGAAACTGTCTCATTGCTATTTGTTCTTCAATAAAAAAAAAACTATACATGCATATTTTTGTGGGGTATTTTTGGGCATATTTTAGATACATGTAATGAACCTGTACCTGCACGTGGTACATCTTGCTTTTTCCCATTCCCCTCCCTCCCTTCAGTCCTCTTCCCCTTCTGATTTATAAGAGCTAACAAATATTATTTCTGAAGAAATAAATATTTGCAGTCATGAAAACCAATTAAATATGAATCAGATACTATAAGTATGATTTTCTAAACTCCTTGTCTTCATTTGTATCCTTGAAGTTTTAATTTGTCAAATAAGGGATGAATGAAGAATAAAGTTTAGAAAATTTAGGATAGAATTGCTTCTGTTCCTGTAGCAGAATTTCAGTGAAACTGAAATTTTTGCAAAACTAACAGGAGTTAATCACATTTTGCTTGTTTGCTAAATTTTAAGTTTTGTTAGATGCCATTTAAACGATGGCCCAAGAATTCACTCTTCACTAGCATTTCTTTCTGTTCTGACACCTGAATGATTCTAGTAAGATTTAGCAATATTCAAATAGTCAACTTCTCTGACAGCATTAAAAAAAAAGTTAGCTTTTGACTACTTTAACTTTTCAAATATATGTATGGCATCTTTTCCAGTTAAACTAAAAATTGGTTTTGGCAGAACCGGGAAGACAGAGCTTGTGAGATGCAGTTGACTGATAATAAACACAGCACATGCTGCCTTTTGTCTATACGATCAAAACCCTTTCCTTTCCAAATTTTGTGTATATTTAAGAGTTGATGATTTTATTTATGGTTTTGTAGATTAAGTTATTTACGTGTGAAACAAAGTAGGAAAATATATTGAAAAAGGATTATGTTTGCAGAGGACTTTAATGTACCACATTTGTTGAATGTAAAGTTATATTTTTAATGGACAGTTATGTAATATTTGAGACAAAATCACAGCATCGTATGTGTGCTGGTGACAAAAATAAAGCTATTTTGATTAAAAAAGAAAACAAAAGTTGGTCTGCAGTGGAGGGTGGGAGCTCACTCCTCAGGATCAGAAGGAAGGAAGAGTACAAGGTTAGTCCATGACCGTACTTTTATGGTTAGAATCCCTTTTATTAGGCCCTTAACTCACAAAAAGAGTCAGTACCAGGAGACTACTTCACGCCTCCTCAGGCCTCTGAATCCCGAGCAGGTGGGCACGGTGGCCATGTGTGGGCAGAGGGCAACACACTGTCTTTCCCAAAGGTGAGGATGACAGAGGACACTCTGAGGACTGGAGTGAAAACACTGCATTCAACTCACCCATGCCCACCCCCACACTTTCCCCATGAATTCTTTGTGCAATTTATTTATTTCAATATTTCAGATTATTGCACACCGTGAAAACTTCAAATAACGCTAGAATCAATAAAGACCGGAAGTGATCCCATGCCCACTGCCCTCCCCGCTCAGCTCCCCTCACCAGGGAAATAACAAGCCACACACGGAGGACGTCCTCCAGTCGTTCTCCGCACAGGCTCAGGCCATGCTGTGTTTGCCTGACAGAGTTAGAAAAATTGTTTCCTTAAAAACAGGACTTAAACCGGGCATGGTGGCACACGCCCGTAATCGCAGTTCTGGGGAGGCTGAAAACAAGAGGATCACTCCAAGTGTGAACTGCGTGGTGAGACCCTGAACCAAATACATTAAGAAAAAAAAAAAAGGACTTAAAGAAGGATAATAACTTTTGCAAAACTTATGATCAATCATTTGTTATTATTAGCCGGGCGTGGTGGCGCATGCCTGTAATCCCAGCACTAGGGAGGCTGAGGCAGGAGGATTGTTGTGAGTTCGAGACCAGCCTGAGCTACAAAGTGAGATTAAGGCCAGCCTGAACTGCACAGTGAGACCCTGTCTCAAAAAAAAAAAAAAAAAAAATCATTTGTTATTATTATTGTTATACCACAACCTGATAATGTGCCCAGACTCTTTGGATATTATAAAAATTCCTCTTCTGGGGCTCTGTGCTCAGCTTTTGCAATTAACTCTGCAAGGAGTCACTTTTTGCTTTTCTTTTAGTAATTATTTCCTTATTTATTTACTTGGTACAGGGTTTCGCTATGTAACTCAGACTCCTAGTGATCCTCCTGTCTCGGCCTCCACACTCCTGGAGGTGTGAACCACCATTCCTGGTTTTGGTGGCTGGCATTGCGTGCCTGCAGTTCCAGGTCCTACACTGCATGCGTTAGCAGAGATCAAACTTGGGTCCTTGACCTTCCCGGGCAAGCACTTAGATGCTGAGTTGTCTTCCCACCCACTTTTTTTACTTTTAGATTGAGGCAATTTTTTTTTTTTTTAAAGACAAACCATATTGCAGTTTATGCCCAAGTTTAGGAGAGTTTCTTCCTATAATGTCAAATTCAGTGATTGTTTTCACTGGGTCCCAGGAAAGATTCTTCTTTAAACTCTCTTAATATCTGGCTGTTTAGAGAATTTTCAAATATGGAGTAGTTATTAATGGGTAGTGTAATCAGCCCTGAGCCAAGGAGGAGCACTGAGCTCAGTGGTTGCCATGGAAGTCTCAGCAAGAGGCTGCTACCTGCCAGGCAGCTGTCTCCGAGGAGACAAGAAGGGAGATATAAGTGAGTTGAACAGAATGCTCAGCAGGACCCAGTAGTGCGTTAGACTTTTAGAATGACTATGGCTACAGCTTGACTGAAGTGCATGCGGCCATTAAAAATGAAAATACATCTCATTATTTCACAACTCTTCTTCTGAGAATATATTGAAAAAATATATATTCCACCCAGTGGAATCTGAGTATGTGGTGCTTATGGATGACTTACGGTCAGCAATTGAACACCTGCTTAGAAACAAGTGTGGATGGACTAGCTCCAAAGAATTGCTGGCCGGACATTCTGATGAACACCCACACCCTGCTCCAAGGCACATTCAGCCCCAGTTTAACTTCACAGCCCTAAACTTATTTCTTAAAGTACAGTCTTTAAAATACAAGACCCAGAGCCAGCCAAATAGCTCAGTGGATTAAAGCACTTTGCAAGCAGGCACAGGGTCCTGGGGTTCAATCTCCAGGCCTGCTGTGCTGACCCGGCCGCGGGGTGCGCCGAGATGGCAGTGGAGACTGGGTGGTGGCGCTCACCTGTAATCCCAGCTCTTGAGAGGCTACAAATAGGCGGATCACTATGAGTCCGATCTAGTAGTGAGGCCCTGAACACCCTGTAGACCCTTCTCTAAAATATAAAAATAAATAAATAACAGGTCCTGTGTATGAGTATGTAGTTTATCTATATTGTTTATAAACATTTTATATCAAATACCTAGCCATTACATAAAAATAAGATATATTTCATCTCCATTCTCTCACCCAAATTATAGTTATCTCCTATCTATCTTTAATGCATTTTCTACTAGTTCCTCATATATTTCTTATTCTAAGCTTTAGCTTTTCTCTTGAATCCAAGTCAAAGCATATTCCACTCTGATGCTTATTAGTTACTTTTCTCCTATGCAGACCAAACCCATGAAGTTTTCAGTTTCACCCAACTAGGTTTTCAACATGAGTCATCGGGAGGTGCTGGAGGAGGAGGGACATTTGGACACCCATATTGTCTTCTCACGATGGTGGCCGCAGGATCCTCTTCAGGGTGCCCTGTACATCAGGGTCCCAGAGGCTGTAGATGACAGTGTTCAACATAGGGCTAAGAATAGTGTTAAGGATCCCAATTCCTTTATCTTTATCTGAGGCTGAGACTGAGTCCAGACGCATGTAACTGAAGAAACCAATTCCATAAAACATGCAGACCACAGTGAGGTGGGAGCCACATGTGGAGAAGGCTTTCTTCCTGCCCTCAGCTGAGCGAATCCGCAGGACTGCGGCAGTGACGTGGGCACAGGACACTGAGATGAGGATCGTGGGGATCACCCCCATGAAGGTGGCTCCCACAAACAGCAGCTGCCCATTGAGGTAGATTCTGGAGCATGAGAGCTGGAACAGAGGTGGCAGGTCACAGTAGAAATGGTAGACCACGTTTGGGCCACAGAAATTGAGCACAGACACAGCCACTGTGTGAGTCAGAGCATTGATGAAGGAGATGGTGCAGCAGACACCCACCAGGGCAACCTGGACCTCAGGGCTCATGCAGGTGCTGTAGGTGAGGGGCTGGCAAATGGCCAGGTAACGGTCATAGGCCATGGCTGTCAAGAGGTGACAGTCCACACCAGCCAGGAGGTGGAAAAAGAGCTGTGAAAGGCAAGCAGCATAGGGAACTCTGCACTGGTGGGCCAGGAGACACGCCAGCATCGGAGGAACAGTGACCGTGATGCACCCAATGTCCAGCAGAGACAGGATCCTCAGGAAGTAATACATGGGGGTATGGAGTTTGGACTCCACTAAGACGGCAGCCATGATGCTGATGTTTCCCCCAACTGTGACCACATAGGCAAAGAAAAAGACCACAAAAAGAATGGATTGCAGCCCTACATTCTCTGTGAGGCCAAGGAGGATAAACTCAGTGACAGTTGTCCTGTTCCTGCCAGCACCTGCCTCCATCGATCAGCACTGGGCACAGTGGTGAAGGGAAGACTCAAGGCTGGCAAAAAAGGGAGAGTGACATGGTAGGTTTATAATCTGGATGCCAGGGTTACATGGACAGGACATCTACCAATCAGAGTAGATATTAGTTTACAGTTTGACTGGCTCTTAAACCTGCTACTATGCCAGACAGTAATGGTTTAGGTGATGGTAAGAAAAAGACCCAGGGAATCCCAGGAAAAGACCCAGGGAATCCCGGGAAAGAAGCTGAAGACACAGCTAGTCCTGGAATCCAGAACAGTGACATTTCCCAACATGGTACAGGTGTGTTTCAATACTTTAACAATATTAAGGGTTTAGTGTACAGACTGAATAGCAGTTCTCACTAGCTCAATGAATAAATGATTATATATATGAAGTTATAGAAAGTATACCATTGTGAAGAGACACAGAAGTGGGGGGTTATGGAATAAGATATGGAAGAAAAGGAAAAGCAGAAGGCAAGCAAAAATCACAGAAGCTAAAAACTAAAGATATTAAGATATTTAAGAGAAATATTAACCATTTTATGTAGTACACTGAGTACTAAATTTAAGCAATTATATTCTTTTTTCATTTAGTTCTTACAAAACTATTATCTCTATGCAATCAACACACTGAAGTTTAGAAAGATTGGCTGGAACTTAAGGTCATTAAGCCTTTTAGAGCTGAATATTAAGTCCACACCTTAACACCATATTGTTTCAGCACATATTGTATTGATGTTTATGAAAAACATTGTATATAATAAAAAGAAAGTCATTTCTAAGGCTTTCAGTATTAGCATCACTACAATAATTCAAGGAAGTCAAGAGTCCATCAATTAATCTTTCCATTCAATATTTTTTGTTGAAAGTCACATAATGATTGATATGTTTATAAATAGAGCTAGAGGACTGGGCATGATGTATGAGAGAAAGGAACAGGGCAAGAATAGTTTCAATGTTCTTGGGCTGAACAACTAGAAAGATGAAGTTACTGACTAATGTTATATGGAAACATGATTTCTTGTATTTTTTAGGGAAGGGTCTACAGGGTGTTCAGGGTCTCACCACTACACTGGACTCATAGTGATTCTCCTGTTTACAGCCTCCCAAGTGCTGGGCTTACAGGCACAGGCCCCCACTTTCAGTCTTAAATGCTGTCTCTGGGGACAGGGCCAGCACAGCAGGCCTGGGAATCGAACCCTGGGCCCCTGCGCCTACTTGCAGGCACTTTAATCCACTGAGCTATTTGGCCATCCCTGAAACATGAGTTCTGGTATACATAAATGTAAAGGGCATTCAGTAAAGGGGGAAAACTGAAGACGACATCTAGGTGGCTCTCTCTCTGTCCCAGGTAGTGCCAGTTATTCCTACAAGTGTCCAGCCAATTGAGGTCATTGATTCCTGACAGAACTGGTTTTTTAACCTAGATCTATCCAATTCCAAAACCACATGTTAACACTCTCTACTTCAATATGTGTCGTCACCTTTATTATTCAGCATCGTGTATAATAAAGAAAATAATGCTATTTTGTTGGCCTGAAATTTCAAGAAACCAGATTTCAGGCCAAGGAGATGGCTCAGTAGAATAAGTGCTTGCCTGGCAAGTGCAAGGGCCTGAGTTCAATCCCCCATTCTGCCAAAGAAAAGAAAAAGGAAAAAAACAAAACAAAACAAAACAAAAAAAAAAAACAGATTTCTTCATCTGTGACTAGGAGACACAGTTGTGGAAAGAATCTTTCCTTGAGGCCGCTTTGTCCAGCACCCTTACATATCTAGGCCTCTCATTCTCCATGATTGCTAGAGATTTTTTTTCTTTTCTTTCAATAGCACTGCTCATCTTCCACACATCAACAATGTACCCCTCAAGGTTTAATCCCAGATTACTGTCACATCTACTCAAGGACATTCTCCTCTATAGGCTACTCTTTGAGCTTTTTTCTCCTGTGACATGATAGCTAAGTAATAGGATGACTGCAAAAGGTTCCCATGAAAAAGGGGCAAGAATCTGAAGTACTAAGGGAGTAGCTTGTCCAGAGTAAGTTAAGAAAGATTCAAAGTCCATAGTGCAAGATGGAGAGTACAGGTGATACTGAATAGGCTGCCTTAAAACAAACTACAGTAGTTTCTTCCTGTCATTTTCTACAAAAGCTGCATGGTTGTCATCTGTTGTCAGACAAGTAAAAGTGAAGTTTCAAAAAACAACTGTGTAAGGTTACATATGTCACAGTTTGTTCTAAATAGAGAGCTTATTCTTCATGTTGAACCCTGTTCGTGTCTCCCAAGTTCCTTGCCATTTGTGTGATTATTATATGCATACAATATTGTTTTTCCCATTCCTTGTTCCTCATCACTTGGTGACAAACCACATCACTATATGTCATTATCATTTCTTGAATCTAGCATCACTTTGTCCTTTATTCTCCTTTAGACAAAGAAAAAGCCACTTGAAGATTATGAATGTCCGTTGTCAGCCTTACTCTAGAAGGAAGGACAGTAGGAGGGATGAAGTACAGAGGGGGTTTGTGGGGAGCCCTTACCTTCCTATAGTACTCTGCTGAGAGGGGAGTGATTGCTAGGCTGATGGAAGATACCTGTCTCCAGAAAGCTTAAAAAAACAGTGACTCAGAGACCAAGAGAATCTCTCCTGTTGTTCTGTCTTTCAGGAGCTAATTAGCACCAAGCAACCTAAAAAAAAAAAAAAACCTCCTCAGGGATTTCACAAAGAAGCCAAAGGAGGACAAATAACCCGTCCTGAAGGGTTTCTCTCATCTGCTTAGTATTTTGGACTCTTAAGGAAGCTTGACATTCACAACATTATTCCAGCCACCTGGAATCTCCAAGGAGACAACATACAATCACCATATTGTGGATGGAAAAAAATATGATCCAAAGAGCTTCAATGACTATGGAACCCAGAGTAGGCCCATGGTGGAGAGAACCCAAGCCCCAGATAATAAGTAATGTGGAGCTTTTTCCTATTTATTTTTAGACTTCCAATGTCTGTTTTTAAAAATTAGTTTAACTATAAAGTTTTTGATAAATTATGTAGTCATATATCTTGCATCTCTAGAGAACATTTCCATAATGCATGACATTTCCCTAGTGCTTCCTTGTAGTCATTAAGCTTTCCAATCTCTTATCTGACTTCCTTCCTTGTGGTTTTACTTTGTCAGAGTGTCAAAGCTGAAGGCATGCAGATACAGACTTTTTATAATTGGATATTAATTTGGAAAATCCTTGTAGGTTTAAGACCATGTACAGCAATTCCCCTTTGTCAGTGGAAGCTGTGCTCAAAGCCCCCCAGTGGGTGCCTCACAGCATAGATAGTACCAACACAAAATATAGTATTTTTGTAATACAGATTCATGAGAAAGCTTAATTTATAAGTAAAATATTGAAACATACAGGACAGAGGAAGAATTAGCTGAGATTACTAAGCTTGTGTAAAGGCAACATGGCATGAAATTTTATTGTGCTTGGGTGCAGGCAGACAGAGGTGAAAAGAGCTTCTATAAGAAGAAAAGTAGCCGGGCGTGGTGGTGCATGCCTGTAATCCCAGCACTCGGGAGTCTGAGGCAGGAGGATTGTTGTGAGTTCGAGACCAGCCTGAGCTACAAAGTGAGTTTAAGGCCAGCCTGAACTGCATAGTGAGACCCTGTCTCAAAAAGACAAAAAAAAAAAAAAAAGAAGAAGAAGAAAAGTGTGCTCCTATTAAAGATT